>JAQBSW010006419.1:0-48733 GCA_029291075.1 Eudiplozoon nipponicum | reverse complement strand
CACTTATATAATTTTTTTCACTCCTTATGGTTATATGGCAGTCATTTGACGTTTGTGTGGCTGGACATGATGATGATGACAATGAGTTTAACATAGTTGCCTTGTGTAGTATCAGTCGTGGAAGATTCTGAAATCTAGGCGCTAAATTCCTGATAGCTCAGCTTATAATGCTACTCATAATTATGAAATGCCATACAAAGCACAGTCTAAGAGTTGATCTTGAATCCTTTTTGATTAGAAAGGTCAAAGAGATGGAAGTCATGTTCGCATCAAGAAAATACCGATGTTTGGTCGCGCAACCACTCCGCGTTATGTTCTACCTTAAATTATCTCACATCTCTAATATTACCAGTTGTGTTCGTCAATGACGTCCACTTTCCCCATTTCTGTTTTTTTGTAATGCATGGCATTATGAGCTACACCCGTCCATACAGATTAGTCGATCATGAATATAAAAGTCTTTGTATTACTATTTGATAACCGATACAGTCCAGGCCACCGTGAATAGATTATCAATTGTTTTTTCATTTTTCGATATGAAATTCGGACCTCCTAAATGTAAAATACTTCTACGGGATCACCCATCACTTCCTTCAACTCTTTGACTTTATTGCATGAATTTTGTATACATATCTTGGTATCTGCAGCAATATCTCAGGCGATAGAAATTCCTAGTCACTATGCGAATCGCGAAAGTTAAAATAGCTTTCTCAAGCCTTCGCAATTTATAGAGAAACGCGAATCTTTCCCTCCTCCTTAATTTTCGTATGTACAATTCATCCGTACGTGCAGTCTTGATACACGCAGGTAAAACTTCAAGATCATAGACGTTTACAGGCATTTAGACATCCTTGTTTTATAGAAATAGTACATATGTTACCTAACAATGAGAAAGCAGCACTGGCATCAACTGCGCTGGCTCGGTTAGGTTTTTCCTACGCCTTCAATTCGATTGCCCAGTAGAGCATCATTCAATCAGCAGGCGCAAGATTTGTGTAAGAAACTAGGTTGGCAGATTTTGACAATGCACAAACGAGTCAAGTCAAGTAATATTCAATTGGGAAGTATAGGAAGCGATTTCCAATCATGATTTGGTTCACATGCGCATCCGAATTCTTAATTCTAAACCTTGAGCAACATGACATTGAATCAAGCTTAGTAGCGTGGATGTTGCAGATTTCTAGTGGAATCATCTTCACAATATTCCTTTATTAGTTTAGTAAAATAAAATTTGAGGTTTGACTTTCTTTACGAAGCGATATCGTGAAACCAATAAGAAAGCTTTATTGCCGATGTCGCCTTGCCTTAAAATTGACGACCTATATTGTGTTGAATAGAGGCCAAATGGCCATCATGGCCATGCAACTGAAAACGAACAAGAAATCCCTCTTCATAACACACGCTGAAATTTTCTTGCTCTAAATAAATATACTTATAATTATAATTAGTCTTTAAAAATTGTTTTTATTATTATTTTCTACTAGCTTTTATTTTCTCACAGCCATATAACAGTGAAGCATCAGTTATCAAACGTTGTTGTATATATGCCTGTACATACATATACATGCAAACACGCTAGCATACCAAAACGAAAAATGCGAACAAACATATATATATATATATATATATATATATATATATATATATATATATATATATATATATAATTATCCATGTATACATGAAAACATACATACAGACATACATATGTATACTCGTATACACAATTACGAATACAAATAGCACAAAACACACATGCGCACCTAGTATATGCCTACATGCATGCACAAATACGTTCATAAATAAATAAATTTTTCATTCCGAAATAGTTGTCATGTAAAGGCAACAAGTGCCGCTCTGAGAAATTAATCATTTTTATATAACGTGATATAACGTTTATCATATTGTCCTACTCAACAATTTATATTTGCCATTTAAAATTTGGTTATATTAATCATGTGTCATTACCTTCAAAAATGGTTCGGGAATTGGGAAAGCGTTTAAGTACATCGTATATCTGTGAACATCATAACTTACTACATTTATCTCATTATTACATATATTGCATAAATACTTAGTATGTCATTATCATGAATCTTATCGAGTGCATCCTTTTCATTTTGTCATCTTACGACAAAACACGTTTAACTAAAAATACTATGTTATCATGCTGAATACACTTTTGAGAGTTAAACCTTCTGTGTTCTGACCTTTTTGGAATTATTTAGGCAACGTACTGATGTAGCACAGTTGACAGTCCAACGTAAACAAACCACACATGGCTTATTCGAATTGCTGACAACCTACTAGCCTGGAGTAGCTTTATTTGACACATACGTGCAAGCAAAAGTTTAGTTATATATTCATATAAGCATATACATATACATTCAAGCACACATACATACATTCAAAGATATATAATTAAACGAACATTGGTTGCGCGGCGGTGATATCCATTACTACTTTAATCAAGGCTGCAATCCTTATATAAATACCTGACCTATTATGCACATACATTTGTCAGTATAAACTAAAAATTGTATGGTGTACAAAAGGCAATGCATTCAATAGATCGGTTTCGTCCTTATTCGGAACTCATGGCGTACTGCCCAAAATTTGCCGCAGACAGGGCTCGAACCTGGGCACGTCTGCTTTGGAATCTGGTGCTCTAACCACTGAGCCGCCCTGCCGCATACTACACACAATTTTCAGCTATATACTGACTAATGTTTCTTGGTCAGCCTTTTCTTTAGGTAGAGCATATATAGAATCCCTGCAGCTCTAAAACTCCAACTAAGCATCCCCAATCTGTCATTATATAACAGATACTCCGTTACAAATTTAGATTGGAGAACATCTATTTGTGTATAAGTTTTATTGTGTGTGGGGGGGTGGGGTATCTTCAAGTATGCGTGTGAGTATAGACCAATAATTATTAAGGCCGTATTATTTGGACAGACAAAAATAATTTAGGAAGAAAAAGAAATATCAATAGATCTGTCTTGAATAAGGATATCCTATTTGCCATAAATTGTTTTTTAGTAAAAATTGGTTTAAATGGCTTAATCTATGCTTATCACTTGTTGATCTCATAACATTTTCTGCTGTTTCACTAGATCCATGTGCGTTATGCATGTGTGTGTACATATGTGCATGAAACTGACGATTTCAAATAAATATAGTGGCACTCGGAAATGAGAGTCGATACTTGCTGATGAATAATGTGAACAGTGATCAAAACCCCTATTTTATGCAAACTTGGCTATAATGGTGTTGTGCAGAGGTTTAATTTGCCTCACTTCTGTGTATTATCTAAGTAAATATACTCACATTTACAAGAGCTTTAGCCATATAGATCACTCTTCTTCAATAATTTACGTGCCTATATTATTACATCAATCGTTGTTATTACTTTTTTTTATTTTTCTTGTTTTTTCGCTAATTTTGTTATGGTTATATCGCAGTGAAACAATAGTAAATACTGACTTGTGATGCTGTGCATAATGATCAATTTGTGATTTTACCACCCTGAATAAACTTTTAAGATTGCTTTAATTCGCATACGTGTAGGAGATGACGCAGTCAATCAATTTTCATGGTTGAAAAAACAACAATTCGTTATTTTATTCTAACAACCATGCAGTAAATATCAGAAAAATCTATCTATTAACATAACAGATTATTGTGTCCAACTATATTGGATGAGCCACGCACTCGGATATCGTCTGTGTTTATTATCAGTGTATCGGCAAGACGGGAATTAATTATGCCTAATTCTGCAGTTAAATTGTTCATTTGAGTAGTCAGTCGTTGAATCAACGTTTCTTACCCATCAGAAGCCATTTGTAAATGTACCACACATGCTTTATTTTTACTCAATTATATATAGTATTTTGCTCGCATAACGAGCATCCATTTAATAAAATAAATTTACAAATATTAATTAATTTATGTCCTCTTCGGCTCGAAATCTGCTTTCATCCTTATACGGGCGCTTCTGCGAGGAATTTCTGTTGAATTAATGCCCGCCCTAGATAAGACCCTTTAATCGTTTTTTGTTTCAAAAGTGGCTATTGCCACACAGAAAAAGTAAGATAAAGCATTATATTACGGGTGCGCAGTCTTAATTAAATTAATGAATCCAATCGGAAAATCATTGAATATAAGTAATTCGCATAAACAAATTTTTTGCACAGTTCTGGATAATGCATATTTAAAGTAAAAGACAGAAATTTCCGGCCTGACCACCAGTGTTCACTAGTTAGTCAGTCAGATAATGGTTGTATGAGCTTCGACTAGTCTAATGTGGTACAACCATCATCTCTTTTTACTTCACTCCACCGATCATGTAATAAATAAAATATGAGCATACCTATTATCATAGGTGATACTAAATGTTAAAGCATTTTATCACGACTGCGCATTCTAAATTCAAATAATGATCATATTTGGCAAATTCTGAATATGGCTTAATCACAAAAATTTTCCAACATGGGTTAATTCTGAAGGCATGTGAATTACTAAAAGAAAATGAGCAAAACTTACCCGATTTAAGCAAATCAATTTCCCTGCCTGATTTCAAATCAGGGTGGAAATAGGACAAGTTGCTGACGATTTCAGGGTGTTCACGCTACAAATAAATAATAACAAATAAATAGAAATAGAGATACAAACAGGTCTTAACACTTTTAATTAATAGTAAGTTTGTGAATATAGCATATATCGGCGTTACAATACAAATCGTCAACATATGCTAGACAAAGTTAACCAAAACACCTGTAGAATATTTGGCGCTCAAATGCGCAAAACATGAATGCTGAACAGAAGCGCTTCCGTTTTCACTATCAACAAATTTAATGGCGAAGAGAGATGGTCTAAGGGCGTGTTCTGCCGTGTCTCCAATCATGTTTTTTTAACACACTCAATGTAAACGACGTAACTGAGATGGGGGAGACCCATAATTCAGAAACACTCGTCATAAAAACATGCCATGAGTGATTAAACCAGAAGTCCGAAAGACTAATGCACATTTTAAATTACAATTCAAACCACTAGGTTGTACTCAAGATAGAGAAGTTAATAACAGTTATTGGCGCACGCCACGCATGTCCATGTGTATGTGTATGCATAACTAAAAAACTTGGTTAAATTATTTTATTTTGATACACATGTACGTACATCTAAATGAAACTGCAGTCAATAGACATTAATTTACCCTTTGCACGCGTCAGACAAATTTTTACTTATAACTATTGTATTATAAGAATATTTCCAATGGGTAGGGTGGGGGTGTAAAACAGAAAATTAAGGTTGAAATAACTATTTGTTTTAAAATCAAATGAATAGTTAGAGATGAAATTTTGAAGACTATATTCATAATAATTGTTTATTCATTTGTTGAATAAAAGCCCACTAATTAGTCAATCTTAATCTGATGTTCTTAATCTTTTACTGGAGCTAGCTTCAGTTACCAATTCATGCAATCGCCTTTTTCTTCCACTAGCTAGTGCAGTATTCCAAATCGGACCTAAAGATTTTTCAACAGCTGTTTCATTCATAATATTATCTCTAGATTTAATTTCTATGGATTCCCTAATCAATCTCGTCATCCTATTACGACTACATATTGCTATGCGTTTGCATTCCTCCCAGGAAGATACTATGATATTTATAGCTTTGCTCAAGCGTAGAACTTAAGGCACATAGCCCGGGCCAGTATTCCATAAGAAACAATGGACTACACAATATTTAAATTTGAATGACTTATTTAAATATCAACAAAGAATTAGTCAAGACATTCGGTAAAAGGGCAGCAGAATTAGATTTTATTAAATTCACTAACTAGCACCGCCCAGTGTGAAAGAAAAACTCCCATCACAATCTTCATTCAACGTTATCAACAAGTGTAGCAATAGCCACTCTGGAGGCAAAGAACGCGCCAATTGTCGGTGCGCGAGCATGCCACCCAACTAAAGAGTTATTTATCATCATCATCATCATCATCAACAGCAACATAACTGTCTGAAATAACTGACGCCTCACTGCCATATAACCATGAGACAAATAAATTGTTGAAATAAAATTGCATACAAATACATTTAATTGGAAAAAAACCAAAAATACTGAATTAAGACGAGCAATAAATTGGTAACAGAAAGTGATTTATGAAAAGAGGATCTAATTTAGATGGAGATACACACAGTAATGAAGCAACCTAAACCTCTAATCACACGATTATGGCCAAATCAACATTGAAGTATGGCGATATAGGCAGTGCAGCTTCCCTGAGATTTTCACTGTATTGCTTCATAAAAAACGACTGAACCTAACACTATTTTTGTGCTATTAAGAATTTTAAATCTGCAACAAAATGTCCATTGAATTCGATTTAATGACATATCGTGCAGGGTTTTCAATCAATAACCATGATGCGCACTTGGGCCCCATACTGGTAGACGAACGGATCCTTTACTACCCAATTTCATTTTAATTAATCTAGAGGGTTCTGCTATGTCAAAATTTGTCCACAATGATTCTTACACCAATCTGGTGTTAAATGAGAAAACTGTTCTCAAATAGCCAAACGAATTGGCGTACGTAAAAGAGGACCAAGCCGGCTCAGCTGATGGACCTTATTTATTTTTCTAACAAGCAGCTTTATTTGACCGCTCCAAAAATACGTCAACGAATGCCAGCACTGCATATTTGTTATTGGTAACCTAAGTTGGCTAATCTTCTCAAAAAACGGTGGTCAAATGCTACAACACGTCTAATTTTCGATTCTAAAGGATAAAGTTCCGCTAGAAAATAGCAGAGCTGTACGTACAAACGCATTTTACACATAACCTATAAGATAGGATTATATACTCGTGTTTATCCATAATAGACAAAGGTTGTAGAAAACTACTTTAGCTTCGCGGTTCTAATATTGTCCCCATCACTTATATTGCCCGAGTTATTGATATGGCTACCATGATATTTAAATCTGTCAACAGTATCCAAATTCTCACTATGAAGCCGCAAAGTTGAGGTAAGTGACGGGTGATCATGTAGAATTTATTTCTATTAAGAGGGGTCGAATTTCATACCGCAAAACGGAGCGACTGCTAATCTATTCAAGATGGCCTGTGCAGAAATTCGGTTATTGAATAATAATATAACGTATGCATAGGTGAAATGGACTAATCTACCACCGCGGAGAACTTCGAGCCTGCCACTTGAACAAATTGCAGACTATAGTGTATAATGACATCTTTTGCAAAATTGAATAAAAATGAGTAAACAGATATCCTTGACGGATATCACTGCTAGTAGTAAAGTTGACTATAATTCATTATAGACCGCAACGCGACCAGAAGTATTTGTATAGAGACCACGTAAGATATTTACAAATTTAGAGGGCGTACCAGTATTCTACAGAATATGAAATAAAACGTTGCGATCCACTGAATCATATGCGCCATTAAAATCCTGAAAATGCTATTGATACATTACAATTAAATACTGTTTGTTGCGAAGAACTAATATATATGCAAGTATGTATTAGGTTTTGCGAACCTAGTAACAAATTAGTTCAGTTGTGACCAGAAGGATAAACCAAAGGCAGCATGAACGGAAAGTATAATCTCATGCACATTCGTTTCGTGCTTACTGGCGACTCATCAGTAGGAGCCGGTATTACGCCCTTTAACCACTATATATTTGTTAGAAGAATGTGGAATAATAGGACGGTACAATCTCCTAGACGAATGTGTAAACCTGTAATAGTAAAGCTAACATCATCTAAAGTCAACGACAATGCGACTTCAATGCTAACTCACACTATATAATATATATACCGAGTCTGTAAAGGATACTAACACTAGTATATATAATATATAAGTGAATTTAGACAAATTATTAGAGATTTACGAGATAGAGAGAGAAAGAGAGAGGCAGAGAGAGAAGGAATAGTTTGTTACTATGAGTAAATTTATCAGGATAACTCACAGAAATGAGGCAAATTAAACTTCTCCACAACACCATTATGGCCAAGTTAGCATTCAGGCAAGGGGACATCAGAAATACAGCTTCCTTGCGGATTTCACTGTATCACGTCATAACATGTATCACGTTATAAATGTTTATGACGTTTTTTATCAGATTATTATTGCCATCATTTATTGCTCCTCTGGCGTATATTTTTCTCGTATCTGTTGCAAAAATAAGTTGTAACAAACAGACTCTATTGCCTGATGCGAATGCTTCTTCCACTTGTTCAACCTTTTGAGTCAAAAAGGATTTAAGTTTCACTTACAGTGTGGATAAGTTAGTGCCTATTATATCTATGGGTATAATTTACCGCCTAGTTTCAGGAATATCTTTAGACATTCAGAGGCCAAATCAATGAAGCTACCAGAACCTACAACATCACATTCATTAGTACCTGCATTTTGGACAGCTAATCTCTTCTTCCAGCACAGTAAGTTTAAATTTTTACTTTCAAGACCAGTCAACATCGATTTGTAAAAAATCATGTTCTTGGAAAGACGGCAGTTTGAGTTTGCTTACATTTATCTTAGGCGTATTCTTATTTAGCTTTACAAAAGCTTCGAGCGAATCTACAACAGGTAAGTGCACGGTTCGAGCTGACATAAGTGCTCCAAAACGAGCGAATGTCTTGAATACAATCACATTATTAATAACCAATTGTTACATGATCCATTTGATTCAACAGTTGTCCAGGGCCGAAGAACGCCATGTGGCACAACGCCTTTTACTACGTCGGAATTTTGTTCTACTCAACTATATTTTTGCACACTGAACATGAAATGAACCTGAAACTTCAATAAAATTCTTCGTCGCCTAAAAACCTAACTTGAGCAATCACGCCAAACCTTACAAAGACAAAGTCTAAACATCCTGCTTTAAATAGTACAGAAATTAGATTGGAGTATAAAGCGCACTTTTTGTCGTTGAGTATATGCAAGTTCAAAAGGGAATGTTGACTAGGAGTTCCGGTGGTGATTTTAGTCGACTTCGCACAAAGTCGTATCTTAGCGGTGTTCAATTTAGTTAAACATGCTTCAGCCCGTGAGTTATGGACAATTCTTTAAATCAAGTTTGCGAGGTTGAAGTAAACACCAATCCCATTGTATTTATATATATATATATATATATATATATATATATTCAATGCGGCTCTTTGATCCTCGATAGTCAGTTTGCCGTCGTACTCTGATGATTATCAAGGAAGGTCGAACGCGTCAGTGCGTTACAGCTGGCGGTAGTTTGTTATGTTGTTCGACGACTGGTTGGGTAAATACACGTGGATTGGTGTTTACTTCAAGCTCGCAAACTTGATTTAAAGAATTGTTACCACCACCCGCGCAAACAGTTATTGTTAAAAAGTTATGGACAATGTCTGATTTGAGAAAATTCCGTGGTACCAGAATTTCAAAGCCAATAAGGCGTAGATAAGAATGATGCACTCGGTTCTGAAATACTCGAGGAAACCTGAACTCTAGTTTACGATACGTAAGATCTATAAATTTCATACTTTTCTAACGTTAATGCTAGAGCTTCGTGTTGTCAAATATGTACCAATTTTCGCAGATAAAATGCGCGGGCTTGAAAACTTAGGTATAATACAAGGTAATTACCAAGAAATATCTAAGATATTTGGCAATCCTACATTGAGTCCAGCGAATTGATCAACATGCACAACATTCATAGCATCTTAAAGAGCATTATTGGTAGATTGAGAAAAGAGAATAACGAAAAAGAGACAGAACCGGAGATAAAAGAGTCTGCACGACATAACAGATAAGGCGACTCTTCTCATCCTGTGACAGGTCCTATGCAGTTTGGATTCATCATAGTTGCATTGTTCATAGAAGAACATTAGGTGGCTCGTTGTGTAGATGGTTTGTATTCAGTTTTCCTTTTTCTACGCATATTTCTATAAATAGATATTTTCTAGAACTGTGAAAGCAATTTTCTCATTCAATCTCATTACTATGGGACATTCCAAGCTCCACACGATAAGGTATGTTTTGAGTACCATTTATGTTAAGTGCGTGATTGTCACTTAATCCAAATTAATTTCTAAGTTTTGTTTCTCCAGAAAATCATTAGATAAGATGGAGCGAAAGTGTTTCTGTACACCATGTGTTCTTAAATGAATATCTTGAAATAGAAGGTTTACGCATTTAAAAGTCATACATAAGAGGGAAACGTTGTTTAATGGAATATTTTATTATAAGCATAATGAACGCAAGTAGCTACAACTAAAGGTTCTGTGCACATCTGCATTTTTTAACGAATTAGATTTTTAGATTCTGTATTCATGCAAGTAAACTGAAAAACATACAGGAAGCAAAGTAGTGAAGCCTAACTGAACCACGTCTACCTTTGCAATGTTTTCTTTTTCTTAAAATCACACAGAACATCATTTCTCTGATTTTAAATGTATCCGAACACACCCCATATGTTGTTATATTTGTGCAGTTGTCAAATGGTAAAAAAGAAGAAACATTTAATTGTCGCTTTTGGTAATTTATTGTACATATGGCACTGCAAGTAAATCTCACACGTCAAAAACAGCAAAATAACGTAATAATAATCTGAAAATTATATATATATATATATATATATATATATATATATATATATATATATATATATATATTGTATCGAAGCATTTTTTAACACGGGCAACCAACAAATTGATTGAAATACAGAAACCCTTGAGGACAACAAAGATCAGGTAATTGTGATTAAATAATTTCTTCCAAAACAAACAGGCGATTTCACATTTTTATAAAAAACTACTTTATTTGAAAACTTTTATGGTGCTTTTATGTTCTATTCCAAATATAACGTAGCTAGCCTTATATTGCCTAATATACTGGTTTTGATTATTAGTCACTTATTCCAACCGGGGTTTGAATTCAATTATCGGTCTGGATTGACGATTATCTATTAGGCTAGACAGGCGATTGTGGAAATCATTGATTTATTGCCTAATAGTTGCTTATTGCTAAATTGTGACTATGCAAATAAAGTATTTTTATTCGACTAAAGAAATTCTGCTCGGGAAACTTTGAACCAGTCGTCGTTCGCTTTTTCGGTATGAAATTCGTACACTCTAAACGTAATATACTAATAAAAGATAACCCACCCATCACTCCCATTCTACTACTGTCGAATGAAGATCTTGGCGTATTGGGCAGGTTTACATTTCATAATGGCTATATGAATAGCTCAGGCAACATGTCTAAAGAGGTTTGTGTAAGAATCAGAAAACCAGAGTAAATTTCTCCAACCCACGCCATTTATGGACAATGGCCAGTAATAAACTCCGCTTTAAAAGTAGAGTTAACAACGAATTCGTATGTGCAGTTTTATTATACACAAGTGAGACTTGGCATCATAGCGTTGATAAATTTAGACGATTACAGGCATTCGACCACCGCTGATTGAAAAGCTTAGCACATGTAGGTTACCAAAAAAGACAAATCAACACTGACATAAGTAGACGTATCTTTGGATTGACCAACAAGTGCTTTTCGTTAGAAAAACAAATAAAGCCCCATCAACTGTGTTGGCTCAGTTGTTTCTCGTATGCCTACAATTTGATTGGCCAATAGAGCATTGTTCGCTCACCTAGCACCGGATTGGCGTAAGAAACAGATTTTTACATGACAGAAACCAATAAAAGCAACTGGGTACACATTGGGTAGCATGAGACACACTCGTCTGTCAGGACTGAGTCTATGTGCCCATCATTTTTCTTGCTTGAAAACCCTGTGCGATATGGCATCGAGTCGATCTAAATCGCGATCTGTTGCAGATTTTTAGTAAAATCATCTTAGTAATTTTCTTTTCTCAGCTGTCCAGAATTAGTTGAGGTTTGATTGTTTTTAAGACGTGTTACATTGAAAACTGCAGTTGTATTGCCCATGTTGCCCTGCATCTGCCTTGGTCATAATGGTGTCCTGTACTGGTTTAATTTGTTGTGTTATCTAAGTAAATATACCCACATTAACAAGACCCTCTTCCTGATGCATCACCCTTCTTTAATAAGTTTTTTCCTAAATAATATATATATATATATATATATATATATATATATATATATGCTATTGTTTATGAGGTGTTGCACCTAATAAAAATCGTTCAAGAAAGACCTTAGAGATAAATCAAAGACAGAAAGAACGAAACGTTCACACTGGTTTCGTGCATTCTGGTGATTCATCAGTAGGAGCCGTTATGACGCCCTTTACCCACTATTTATTTGAAGGTGTAGAAATAGTTGTATTTCTTAATTTTGTTAAACTTTAGCATACATTGAAATCCATTGTATTGGTATCACGTACAGACTCGGCAACCATAGTGTTAGTGACAAGAAACTTTTCGGCAACCATAGTGTTGATATCATGGACTAACACAATAGCCATAGTGTCAGGACCCTTTACAGGCTTGGTATAGATGTTATATATACTGAGTTGACTTTGAAGTCGCATTGTCGAAGACTTTATATGAAGTTAGCTTAGCTATTGTAGGTTTATACATTCGTCTAGGAAATTGTACCGTCCAATTTTTATGCATTACTCACTGAAATATATAGTGTGTAAAGAGCGTAATTACGGCTCCTAGTGATGAGTTGCCAGTAAGCATGAAACGAATGTGCACGAGATTAAACATTTCATTCATACGGTCTCCGGTTTATTCTTCTGGTCATATTTTAACTAATTTGTTGCAAGATGCAGATGTTCTCTTGTCAGTTAAGTCCATTTATTCAACGACATTTCTGGTGATTAAAGCACCCACTTTTAAATCTTAAATGAATTTGATAACGTTTACCCTTCAGTTAACAATGGTTTTGGCATAACGATGCTTTGTATAGCTTGGTATGATTCATGCCGGCAACTGAGTTCGTTAAGATAATGAGCCAAATAAAATGGAAATTGTGGCAAATATACCTTTATGATCTGACATTTGCTGTATTACAGCGACGGGGTTCGTAATAATGTCAGCATGATGATCATGTAATGTGTTTAGTTATGACTGTTTTTCTTAGAGTAGTAATTCAATACACATACGTATATATTATACGATTATGATTACCGGATAGAAAAATGAAAGCTAACCTTAAGAATGCACTTAGGCAGAAGCCCCGTCCGGCCAGTACTAGCAGATGTGGCCATCACTTTATCACCAAGGTAGTCGCGAACAAAAAATCGCTCGCCAGCTTGACAACTAACAAGTGAAGAGAATTATTTTGCAAAAACACAGAACGACAGTCTTTTAGAAATAGCTCTATAAAATTAAATCAGTTTATTCAAAAACAGAAGCTTAACATAGTCTTATCAAACCAAATTCTAGAAATACGACATCCACATGATCTTGGTTGCATTGTATGCCAGGCTGTAACAGGAGAAATAGCAATCAGCATGAACTAAATATCTAATCCTATTGACGCAAGTATTACGTGCTTACCAGCAGCATATTAGTAGGAAACAAAAATGCATTTAAATCCACTACAGAGTTTATCGCTATAATGGAGATTACATCGTCAATTTCCTTCATTATATTACCGTTTATCTAGCATGTAGACGCTTAATGATGCCCAGTCGGTAAACAAAAACCACCTACATCAAAACGCTCGTGGTAGCTATGGTATGCCATTCAGACTAACTCTGTGCTTAATGCAACATGCGTTTATGAAAGCTTCGTGCAATGAAATTTTATGTAGTACATCTACACACATACAAAATTACATGCTTGCACACCAATGCACATTAAAACACTACAAATTTCCTGATCTGAAGTAAAAGCAACTTATTAACCATTTTATTTCTTTTAACGCATATTAACCATTTTCCGGCTGGCAGATTTGCAACAGCAAGACATTCTTGTGGTATCAACACCTCGTTTGTCTTTTGCACAAAAGCCATGAATATAAAAATTTGACTGACAACATTTGATTTACCTTAACAATTGCAGTCGCCAGAGGCATTTCGCCCACAAAAATAGCAAATATACCCACAAAGCCCAATGTCTTGATTATTTAACGGAAGACAAAAGCTATGAGCTATAGAAATTAATGACTATATGCAAAAGAAGACCTAATCAATCGTACCAATAACGCGAAGTTACAAATAACCAGTAATACATGGATTCCGACATGCCCAAAATGAAAAGAAGACAATAATACTTTGAACGTTCAGCTGATGACTATAACTGTAGGCTGTACTCATAAGCACAAGTTTTTGTGAAGTCTGTAAAAAAGGCGAACGCCAATGCCTACTTATCCACTAAACGTAAATCTCCACTGTTTTCAGACGGCTCCGAGAGATCAGAGCAGCAACAAATCACTATTTGAGACTAGGGTGATACTGCCAAAAAACATCGACAAACACTTTTTCGTAACATCTAAGTGACGATGGATGTAAAAAATGCAATTTTTTGTCGCTTAGATGGTCGGTCACAGTGTGCCAAGTGGACATTAACACTTATGTTGAGATTTCAAAAGAGATAGTGTAAATTTAATACGACGATATATAGAACGTTCATGTTATAGCTCATGGTACGACTAATTAGAGCCCATAGGTCGGTTTGTGGAAAACTTGCACAGTTACGAGACATTCAATCTTGAAAAGGCTATGATGCAATTTACACGACTTACTAACTCATGTTAATACTCTACCAATCCACAATGTGACAAGCTAAAAATAATTTATATATATATATATATATATATATATATATATATATATATATATATTTACAAGAATAATTCGAATAAAAAAGAAAATAATAGAGTTATTAAATATTACACTCAAATATTCAACAATTACTTGGTTAATGCGTATAGGTGATCATCACAATTTTATCTCAGCGACATAAATAATTATGCAAAGTAAAAAAAGAAGAAAAGGCTTCCATAATGGAAAACTGGCGAGAGAACACTTACCTAAGATGACTTGAATCAGAGGCCGAGTAGGCCTGTAACGCCGCCATATGTACCGGGCACAGTTCAACTAAAGGCTAAAATTTAAACAGAGCAAAATATAGTAAAAAAAATAATAAAGCCTTCAAATTTCATGAAAGGTAACCACTGTCAACTTATATGGATGGCGTACTGTGTGTCGAAAGCATGCGAGTTTCATATATACATTAAATGTGCTCCAGAAATGTATATGCTAATCACCGTCATTCTAAACAACACTACTTTAAGTAATTTAAAACTCTTTTCGAATGCGAGCCACAATGGAATTCATAGTATCTTTTCATTGAAGAAAACGTGAAAGAAATTTTATTAGAAAAGAGAAACTTTTATTTCTCGAATGTTTCTCAATTATCTACAAGTGAACATATTTTGTGCACATATTGAAATGTCAAACAAGATAGAAAAAATAAGCATCCAGAGAGTGTGGAGCAGAAAAAGCATTTTGTGGCAGCGAACTTGAACTGGAGATGACGCACGCAATTAAATGGTTTCTGTCTTACTTCACACTATCTGCAGGTTTATTTTTCTGCCTTGTATGGCTTTTTAATATATATATGTATATATATATATATATATATATATATATATATATATATATATATATATATATATTTGATCATTTATAGATACTTGAGAAGAATATAAGAAAGAAACGGATACTGTATCTAATATTTTTATTGTTTTTTGCACATTGTAAAACTGTTGCTTTACTCCCGCATAACCATTAAATTCTTGCTAGATATGTTACGCATTCTTGGTCGGAAGGAAGTGTCTATTAGTTATTGTCTTAAACAAAATTCCCCGAATAAGAGCATAACGATCATAATAAAAATCGCCAACGTAATTATCCACATGAGATCTCGAATTACTCTGAATAGATAAGCTTCTACCGAGATTTCCAGTCTTTATCCAGTACTACAAACGAAGCTAAAACCACACGTTTAATATTCCAACAGTAACATCCTCGGTCGAAAAAGTGTTTTGAAACAATGTCGAATTCCGCTTTTCGTTAGGTCAGGTCAGGCGAGGGTCTAAGTGCAATATAATTGAGAAAATATCCCAGCTAACATGTGCTACCCTGTCGCATTTCGATATGACTTCACAAATGCATCTAGAGGATGAACGTAGCCTGTATTGATAAGGCTGCTTTCAAAGAAAATCGCTTATACCTAATGTTCACAGCGTTACTCAGGAAACCATTGTAAATGGATAGAACTGGCAATATAATGATTACGCCAAATATAATAACTTACCTGAGGAAAAAATTTAGAAATCTCATAGACGTATACGATGCGACAGACCTTAATGACTAGTTAATCACTGTTTGTTGCGAAGAGCTAATGTATGTGCAAGTATGTATTAGGTTTTGCGAACCTAGTAACAAATTAGTTCAGTTGTAACCAGAAGGATAAACCAAAGGCAGCATGAACGGAAAGTAAAATCTCATGCACATTTGTTTCGTGCTTACTGGCGACTCATCAGTAGTAAGTAAGTATAAAATATACGTTTTGAGTCTGCTGGTAATCACTCCATAGGTTTTTGCTCTAAATGCTGAGTTTACCTCACCACTGATAAACCACATAGCGGTGTATGGACGTGATACCAGCAAACAGTCAATACGCTGTTTGGAAGAAATAACCGCTTCCTTATTCCTATCACTTCTATTACTCTATTACAGTTTACTTTACGGTTATATAAGACCTAAGTCAAAATACCATTTAAGCCTATCACACAAATGCGTAACAAGTTGCCTTACAAACACATGGATACGACTATATATGTTTGAAGAGTAGAATTAACAGAAAATGATACCAGGGAGAAAGTGCAAAATATGGAAATATCCAATCGTTTACATGAATCATCTACAATTCAGGTACAACGCTTGTACACACTTTTCATTTCATACATCAAGCTGCACATTTTGTTAATCTGCAGCGCTTCATAGATTGTTAATTCGTTTCTGTTCGTACATTTAATAAGTATCTGATGAACACGCGTGCCAGGTTTCAATAATATGCTGCGCAATTTTTAAAGTGTGTTCACCATTCGATTTTACACATGCGCGTTTAAGTTGTCAGGTTCTTACATTCTAGTTGTTAATTGGCCAGCCGATCGAACTACAAAGGTTGATTGACCATTTGCGTACGTCAGTAGATAAATTATACTTCGATTTACCTATCCCAATGGCGGATCTTGATCCTAAAGCGCTTTCAGACAATCAGCTAATTGAAGGCTTAAAGGAGAAGGGACAAGTGAGAACCCTTCAACTGAGGCCAAAAATTACATCATCTGAAAAGATAAAAGGTTCAAGATTTTGCCGACCTATGAGTGCTAACAATTGTCCCGCACAAGAAAAATGCGGTCAAATCCGAAACGAAAAGGACAGCACTGAGAAACAAAATAATACATTTTTTAAAATGAGATAAGAAACTGGAAATATAAATAAATATCACAAAACACATGAATAGCATAAAATTTAAGCCAAGCAATATACCCACCTCTTTTGGTAGAACAGCGTGAACAAGTCTACAATTTTCCGCAATATCCTTCTGTCGATATCGATTCACAATCTGTTGCAGACTGTGGTATGTACGCTTGCCCATTTCAAAACCGCGAGGCGTTGGAATAATTCTAATTGCAATTTAAAATGCAATTAATCAATCAAGATTTAAAAATGGAAAGAGCATTGTTCGCACATTCTCACTCAAGTAAGTTTTTAAAGAAAGCAATTAACACCAATCCCAAATTCTTTTTTAAACTAAATTAAATTCAAATGTTGTTGACTTACAAACTTTAAGAATACATTCTACGAAAATTTGTAACCCACGCTGCAGCTTATGAGATATACCATTAAGTCATACGATGAGCAATATTCACATACTTTGTCTTGATCAATAACACCATTTATACATTTATATATTAACTAATGGAAAACACATAATTAAATAAATTTATGATATAATGCAATAAAAGCTAGGCTCTTCTAAATAAGAAATTTTACAAAATATGTATAGATACACAGAAATATATTTGCTTAAACCTTTTTTATTTGTTCAACATATACGTTTGATTCTCAACACATATGTTTAAAGCGAAAAGCAGCTAGATAAATATTCAGCATCGGCGAACTTTTATATCATTATTATAATCAAGGTTGCGGTCTTGATATAAACACCTGACCCATTAATTACTTACATATGTCAGTAGAAACTAAGAATTGTATAGTGTAGAAAAGGCAATTCATCCAGTAGACCGGTTTCGTCCTTATTGGGAACTCATCAAATACTGGCCAGAATTTGCCGCGGCAATAAGGACGAAACCGGTCTACTGGATGAATTGCCTTTTCTACACTATACAATTCTTAGTTTATACTGACATATGTAAGTAATTAATGGGTCAGGTGTTTATATCAAGACTGCAACCTTGATTATAATAATTGTTATCACCACCCGCGCAACCAATGTTCGTTTAATTATATGAACTTTTATATCGTAGCATTCCCATTGACAAGTGTGGTCCGCAAGTAATATACATATTCTAAATTACCTGATCTGCTTTTTGAATAACACCGTACAGATTCCAGTTTTTTGCGAATAAACTCGAAACTAGACATGAAATTCCTTCTAGGTTGGTTTATAAGAGTATTTATAAAACTATTACACACTGTTTTAAGCACTATCTGAAAGTTGATCTTGAATTATTTTTGTTTAAAAGACACGAACAAGGGAAGAATGGCTTGCGCCAAGTAGCAGTCAATGTTTGCTCCAACACTTTCGCGAAGAAATATGAGGAAATTAAATGCTAACGAAACAAAAGATGATTACAACACCAATGTGATAACCGATAAATTATGTCGCCTCGGTGGATGGACTAATCAATTTTCTTGGACAACTGCAACAGTCCCTATTCATGAAAGTATGCCTGTATCAACGATTACATCGAGCAGCCGTCCGAGTTAGAAATGCGGAATGAAATTTTCTCTTAAACATGGCAAACTGCAGACCTTGATAGCCCACTTCCGAATTTATTTTAAAATGTTGATGACATATTTGCAGGGTGTTGGCTAATCTTTATTTACTATGCGGAAGGAGACCGCGCTGGCTACTAGAAACGATTTAATCATCATTCCTATTTTTAAATAAGAACATTTATATAATTAAACAAGCATTGGTTGCGCGGGTGGTGATACCAATTACTATAATCAAGTTTGCGATCTTGATATAAACACGTGATCCATTATAGGCAAACATTTGTCAGTACAAACCAAACAGTGCATAATGTAGAAGGGTCAATCAGGTGCTCTTACCACTGAGCTATCCTGCCCAACTGTGCTGAAATAAATCGATCAATCACTCTATCAGTTAGTCAATTGATCAATCAACTAGTCAAGCGACCGATCAATCAATGAATCAGTTGATCAATCAAGCCATAAATCCATTAATTAATTAGCCAATCAAAGGCAATTTTCTACACAATAAAATGCTCGGTTTATGCTGACAAATGTATGTACATAATGGATCAGGTGTTTATATCAAGATAGCAACCTTGATTAAAAGAATCGTTATCACCATCCGCGCAGCCAATGTTCATTTGGAGTGGAACACTGTAGTTTCAGGTCTACATATAACATTGTCTTTTATAAATGAACTTTACAAATGGGGTTCCCTTATGTTCACATAACACGCTCGATTATGCAATACCCGTTCAATAAATGCAAACACATGTTTTTGATTATCCTTTGTATTTCTAAATGTTGCGTAACCCCATCATAGGGCACAATCAAATAAAATTTATACACATCTCTTTCTCAAATATTTATTTTAAAGCAAAAGAATTTTTCCAGTTCTGTATGTGAAATGGACATGAGCTGTAAGTAAAACCGAAAATTTGCAAAAATACTCACGTAGAATGCAAACACTTATTGGAAGTCAGACACGAGAGAACATATCGAATGCCAAACTCTGATAGAGTAACATGCAAGAGGTATCCATTGATCAAGTTAGCATTACGCAGCCTACTTTCAGCGATATTTTGTGACAAAAATCCATGATAAAACCTGAAAAGATTTTTAAAAATATTAAAAATATGCTTAATATTCTCACCAACATTTTATCTCAATCTGACTAATTCAAAGATAATGATGATACAATCAGTTAACAAAACACACGCACGCGATGTTCTCGGTATCCAGCATCCTGCGCGACAAAGTCGCATGCCGATAAAATTGAGTGAAACAAGCTTCTTCATTGTCACAAAAAATATATTGTCAACCTAAATCTCTTAGTTTGTGACGGAACAATAAGGAGACAAATTGACCGATATCCCTAATAAATGATCGACTATTATTGCAATATTTCCATTTCATACGGTTCTAGTCGTCAATCTGTTGATCTGTTGAGACTAAATAACGAACAATCCTAAAAAAATATATCTCACAACACGGACACACCGGAAAGCGGATGGGAAAAACTGGTCGGCTTGTAAAATTTGCATCCTATTAAAGCACTACGACACGTAGCTGAAGCTGATCTTAGACAAAATGAACAAAGCATCAGCTGAAAATTCCATTCAAGCGAGAACAATTAAAGTTCAACGATAAGCTACAGATACAGAAATACGACAAGATTCGCTACTTTCTAGCCATTATTAGATTGGAGGCAGCCATTTGACGTCAACTAGGAACCTTGGAAAGACCTGCTAAATGTGGCCAGGGAGCCATTCTAGATTATCGTGTGCAATAAGCAGAATTTTGTATACATCCATTTCATACATAACATAAATTGTGTATTGGATTCCTCGTACAGAGAACTCTAATAAGGTCAACATGTAAGGCAAAATTTATCAAGACTCTCCATCGCGACGTGTTTTCGTAAGAATCTTGCGGATATTTACCGAACCAAGCTTTCTTTTAGTTAGTGAGGCTACGGTACTTCCAGTGGCATGATGAATGAGATACGCAAGGTAGGATGTTTCTTGTCATTATTTATTTTCATAGTGTTCTTTTATAGTCCACATATAGCCATGAACAACATGCATTATAATAATTACATATTGCAACGGCCGTCGCGCAGTATAAAGTGGGTCGCCGTATCTGCCCAGCCATGCAGGATGGATACGCGAAATCGAGCTACTGCAGGCAACTTGATCTCTGATTCCGCCTCCTTTTCTTTTTTTCCTCTTCTCAATCTAGCAATAACACTCTTTTAGATACTATGAATATAGTTGGTTTTGATCATATCATTAAGCCCAATATCGGGTTGTCAAATATCGAAAACAGTTTAATTAGACCATCTGGTTCTACAGAGTTTTCTCAAGCCGGTAAATGGAGAATTGGTATTGCCCTTAGCACACGAGCTGAAGCTTGACTTATTGAATGGCTCCTTTTAAATAGTCGATTGCGTGCAGCATGTATAAATAAATATACTAATGTCAATGCAAAAAACCGTAATCAACGATGACTTTTCGTAGTATCTGCATATGCTCCTACCGATTACAGCACAGACGAGCGCATGGAAGCATTTTATTCCGAACTAAGCTTCTTACGAAGTAGAGTACAAAGTTCAGATATAGTCTTGGTTATGGGTGATATGAATGCTCAAGTTGTGCGCATAAATAACAGAGAATTTCATTTAGGTGTAAGATACAGATTAAGCTCGACACGCAACGATAACTGTGAACAACTTATGGATATCTGCGCGGACCATAGATTATATTTTAGTACAAACCTCAGACGTAGTGTTAGATGTTGCGTCACATGGCATCCACCATCTCCCGGACAACGGTGGACTCAAATAAATCATATAGCAATTAGTTATAGATGGCGATATTGCATCCAGGGTTGTTCTTCTTCTAGGAAAACTTATGTTGACTCTGACCATGCACTTATCTGTTGTAGATTTGCACTATTTTTGCTGAAAAAATAAATAAGAGTAAACCCCAAATAAATATAAACAAACTCGAAAAACCGTCCTTCCGACAAAAATATGAAGATATTCTAAAGTCTAAGCTAACTGGTCTTGATGGCGAAAATCCGAATTTACTTTGGTCCAAGATAAGTTCCACTATGCATAATGCAGGTACTACTGTATGTGGAATTGCAGGCCCCCGTAGAAATAATCACTTGCTCTCTGTGAAATCTATGGAATTACTCTAAACAAGGCGCCAAATTCCACCTGGCTTGACTGATAATAATACTCGTCGTAATTTAAGACGCCAAATTAAACGCAATTTAAAAGTCGATCTCGAATCATTTTGGACCAGAGAGATTAAAGAAATGGAAGAAGCGTCAGGTAATAGTCGCTGTTTGTTTCAACTTATTTGCGCAACAGGTCCTAGAAAATTAAAAGTTACCGATACTTTATATGATAATAACAGAATTTTAATATCCGATAAAATAAGTCGTTTAGATAGGTGGGCTGAACACTTAAAAGATCAATTTTCTTGGGCACCCGCATAGGTTCTGACTCTCGAAAGCATGCCTGTATCAACAGTGTGGAATGTTAGTCTCAAAGAACCATCAGAGTTGGAAATACTGGATTCAATCCTACCTCTTAAACGTAGCAAAGCCACAAGCACTGATGATTTGCTTTCGGGATTATTTAAGGATGTTGGCGATATAATTTCGGAAGCGTTGACTAAACGTTTTCTTACTATATGGAATGAGGAGACAGTATCACTTGGTTGTAATGAGTCGACCATCACTTCTTTCTTCAAAAAAGGCAATTGGAATTCGAGCGATATCCATCGTTTTATAAATTTGACTCCAGTTTTGTCTAGGTTAATTGCTTCGTTTATTCTAGGTCGTCTTAGCGCTTCATGTGAATCACACACTAGAGAAGAACAGACCTAATTCTGCTCAGGATGAGATTGTAGATAATATTTTTACGTTAAGACAAGTTCTTGAACAGAGACATTCATAACACCGTCCCACAATAGCCGTTTTTCTAGACTTTAAGGGTGCATTGCAACGTTTTATTCCATATTTTGTCGAAAAGTGGTTTGCCCACAAAATTTGTTAGTATTATACGCTCTCATCACAAATACTTCTGGTCACGTTAATGTCTACAACAAATTAACGCACAACTTTACAGCCAGCAGTGGTGTTCGTCAAGGCTGTTCACTTGCCCCTTTTCGTTTAATTTTGTAATCGATTATATTATAAACAACACTCTTCCATACATTCAGGGTGCAGTTGTTGTTCTCCTCGGCGGTAAACCAGTAGATATTGACTATGCAGACGATATCATACTATTATTCGATAATCGAGATGCTGTTCAGGCCACCCTGAATAGATTAACAGACGCACCCTCTAAATTTAAGATAGTTTTAAAGGATCACTCATCACTCACTTCAACTCTGCGACTGCACAATGCAGATCTAGACATAGTTGATAAGTTTACATATCTTAGGAGCTCTATCAATAACTTAGGCAATATGTCTGACGAGGTAAGAACAAGAATCGCGATAGCTAGAGTAGCTTTCTCGAACCTTCGCTAACCCTAACGAATTGTCGGAATGAGTATTAACTTTGACGAAGCATAAATAATTTCATCAACGAACATATGCAAACAAAAATGACATTCAAGTCAGTTCAGTGATGAACGAGCTGGGGATAAAACAACCAAGAAAGCAATCAGGTTATTCGAAAATAATAGCATAACTAACTCCGCAAAAATAAACTCTAGGTACTCCTTGCGGAATAAATAAACGCGAATTGGAGGGAATACTAATTAATTATAAAACGATACACACAAACGGAGATATGTCTTCCGCACGATGGATTCAAGAAAAAAACTTTTTAACGAGGCAAAATTAACCGGGCTTCTCCACTGGATTGTTTGTAGTCGAAACAACGATTTCACCAACTGAAGACTCTAAGTTAGTGAGAATTAACTGCAACGTAAGCAAGTGACCGAAATAGCGAATAATAATCTACAGCCACAAGATGACTAATCTACCATTTCATTCATTGGAGTTTTATCGATGGACCGGAAAACGGGACTCGAGAAAAATTTTGTGGTTCTCTATAGTACCATTATACTTTCAGTCACCATTGTCAAACGCAATGCAAACTCGCTGAAAGGAAGTTTACCACATGAGAACTGAAATAAAACAAGTGAAGTAAAAGTAACTCTCACGCCTAGTAATTCTGTGACGCAACAAACAGATCTTGATGACGAATTTTCGAATATATCTTGAACAGAGATAAATTCTACTATGCACAATGTGAGTACTACTTAATGTGGCATTGTAAACTCGCGTAGAAATAGTTATAAGGCCTCTGTAAAATCCATGATTATTTTCGAAATTAGGCGCCAAATTACAGCTAATTCAGTTTGTAATAAAAGTCGGAGTTGTAAGATGACGACTTAAGCTCAATCCAAAATTCGATCTTTTTACCAGAAAGTACGGAGTTGGATGAAGCGTTCGCATCAGGTCACGACCGATGTTTGTTCAAACTTATTGGCGCAACATGTCAGAGAAAATCCAAAGTTGGCCAACTATAAATGATAGTAACCATCTAACAAGCGATATATAATTCATTTTAACATGTGAACTGAACATATCCAAGATTAATCTTCTTATGCATTTGCATCAGTCCCGAACACAGAAAGTATGCCCATATCAATGGTGTAAAATATTAATCTCGAATAACCATCAGATTTAGAAACGCGGAATACAATCCTAGCCTTTAAACGTTACAAAGCTGCCAGACACAATGGTTTGTTTCCGAGCTAATTTACGAATGGTGGCGACAGCATTTCTGGAGATTTGACAAACCTTTTTAGTACTATATAGAATGAAAAACCGTGCCGCTCGAATGAAGTAAATCGATCGCCATCTTTATTTAAAAAAAGGAAATCTTAATTCTTGTGACAGCCATCGTGATATAAGTTTGACTCCAATCGTATCCAGGATATTTACATCGATTACCTTACGCCATCTTAGCGTTTCGCGTGAATCAAGTACTCGAGAAAACCAAGCCGTTCTACGGATGGGACGAGGTTGTATAGATAGAGCTTTACCTTAAGGCAAGTTCTTGAACAGCTATATATATATATATATATATATATATATATATATATATATATATATATATATATATATATATATAGATTGGTCTAAGTTAGTTAGTATATAACTGTAAATGATGAGTTCCCAATAAGGACGAAACCGGTCCACTAGATAAATTGCCCTTTATACGCTATACAATTCTCATTTTATATTGACATATGTAAGTACTTAATGGGTAAGGTGTTTAGACCAAGTTCACTACCTTGATTATGGTAAATATTATCACCTCCTGCGTGATATGATTGTTTATTTGTACACACATTTATATTCACACCGTTCGTATACTAACATGTTTTGCTTTGTCTTTTAGCATCTATATCTGCATTATATGATGAATAAAGCCTAATATTTTAGGCAACTCTTTCTTCTGGTTTCCGACTCAATCTGCCCGTTTGCTGTGCTTGTTACTGTGATTCAGAACAATTTATTCATCATATAACCCAATCATGGAACGCCTACTCAGACAAGAAAGATTTGATGTTGAACCTAGTGCACCAGATGCAGCAAAACAATGGAATCATTGGTATCGTACATTCTGTGGTCTCCTAAAATCAGTCGAATCCATGAATCCGGATAAATTAGACACTCTTATTTCCTACGTCTCTCCTAACGTATATGAACACATCGTTGACTGTGATACATATGATCATGCTATGAAAACTCTAATGAATCTCTATGTCAGACCGAAAATGAAGTCTTTGTTCGTCATATACTCGCGACTACCAAACAAGAAAATGGACAAACATTGGATCAATTTGTTCAGATTCTGAAATCGTTAGCTAGGGAATGCAATTTAAAACCAACTACGGCCGAGGAAAATCGAGACGATGCTCTGCGCGATGCCTTCCTTAATGGAATCCAGTCCAATTCAATCAGACAACGTCTCTTAGAACACAACTCACTTAATTTTCATGCGGCTTTTGATCAAGCACGTGGTGTCGAAATGGCGGAAAAGCAATCATTATCATGTCAAAACTGTTTAAATTCTGCACACACTGCAACGGTTCAGCCACTCTGTCCTTCATCAATCTCCAATAAATCTACAGATAATCTTGTTGTTGCTGTTAAACAAAAATGTGACTTTTGTGAGTACGATTATCATTTAAGATGGAAATGTCCGGCCAGAAACGCCTTCTGTAAAAGTTGTGGAAACAAAGGACATTTTCAAAAGGTATGCCGCTCTAAGAATCACCGCTCAGTGGTTTCGACGCTTCATCCTACCATATCTGCAACTGTATTAGCTGCTGCTCCTGATTGTCCTACCAAATGTGTAATAAATCTATAAGTCAATAACATAAATTGTCATGCTCTCGTTGATACAAGTACTCGAGAAAACCAAGCCGTTCTACGGCTGGGACGCGGTCGTATAGATAGAGCTTTACTTTAAGGCAAGTTCTTGAACAGCTATATATATATATATAGATTGGTCTAAGTTAGTTAGTATATAACTGAAAATGATGAGTTCCCAATAAGGACGAAACCCGTCTACTGGATGAATTGCCTTTTCTACACTATACAATTCTCATTTTATATTGACATATGTAACTACTTAATGGGTAAGGTGTTTATACCAAGTTCACTACCTTGATTATGGTAAATATTATCACCGCCTGCGCAACCAAAATTCGTTTAAATATATAAATGTTCATTTCCATACCACTTTCCATTCTAATGTATTGTCTGTTCAGTAATGACAGATTAAGGATGGTTAGTCTGAATTTTGGGTCTACATGGATGACATATGAGGGAAAAAACTAACCGAGTTAAAGTAGTTAGTATATTACTGAAAATTGTGTGTAGTGTAGGGTGCGGCAGGATGGCTCAGTGGTGAGCACCAGATTACGAAGCAGACGTGCCCGGGGTGGAGCTCTGTCCTCGGCAAATTTTGGCCAATACGTGATGAGTTCCCAATAGGGACGAAGCCGGTATACTGGATAAATTGACTTTTCTACACTATACAGTTCTTAGCTTATACTGACGTATGCTTATAATTAATGGTTCAGGTGCTTATATCAAGACCGCAACCTTGATTATAATAATTGTTATCACCGCCCGCGCAACCAAATTTCGTTTAACCAAAGTAAAAACCATATACAAACAATTTACTAAAGAACAACGCCAGCTTCACGACGTGTGCAATTATTAAATATCGTTTAAGTAATTCAATGGCGCAATAACAAGCGTTTTCGTTGGGACAATGAGGAGTTTCAATATGCTGGAGTCAAATTACAGATGTCGCAAAATACCATTGCATACACAATCAAATAAAGCTAGTTATTAACAAATAACACAGACGAATCTAACGTGTTTTCAGGTGCTATACAGGAACAAGATGCCGTCGGTAGATGGCGTCCAATAGATTTTTAATCTTTAAAATTAAAACCAGTTGAAAAAGTTACTCATCAGTGAAAGAAGTATTTTCGGCATTGTATGGCGCAGGCTTAAACTTCCAGCGAAACCCATCTGAAATAAGCTAATAGAATTGTATCACTGGTTCGCTTCAGTGAGTTCAACCAATATTAATTAAATGATACGAACAAGGCCACTTTGTTGCAGGATGCATGTCTTACACAGAAAAAAATATGTTCGTCAAGTACAATGCGAAAGTTACAATGGCGAGTATTGATACGAAACTGATCTACAACAAACAAATGATGTCATAGAGTAACAAATTCCCAGATCAAATTAAACAATAATTGATTGCGCGGGTGGTGGTAACAATTCTTTAAAACAAGTTTGTGAGCCTGAAGTAAACACCAATTCCGTTGTATTTAACCAGACGTCGAACAGTGCGCGCGACTGGCGGTAGTTTTGCTATGTTGTTCGACGACTGGGTAAATACAATGGGATTGGTCTTTACTTCAAGCTCGCAACCTTCGTCTAAAGTAATTTCCAGATCGTTATACCAAATTTAATTTTGTAAAAGTAGAAAAAAATTGCGTCAGTAGCTATTACAAATTCCAACTTGATTGTTGGCGCAGCAAAACTGCAAATCATGACAGTATTAACAAGATATAGGCATTTCATCTTATGCCAAGTCTGTAGTTCTGTTCTACTGCGCAGTCAAGACATAGTGTTAAATAATACACGACCAAATGATAGCACTTGTGACACACAGAGAGAAAATGTCGGCTGTTGAAAGAAATTTTGGCCATCAGCATTTCAAATTTAAATATCCTGGAAAAATAATGCTCGCCAGCTCATGATAGAAGGCCTTCCAACAGAAGAATTATATAAGATAAATAAACCATCCTTAATCGGAATGGGCGACAGAGTTACCTTTCAGATCCACGCACAATGATGAATAACAAAATAAATAATTCAATTATGTATCTGCCACTGCACAGAACAAGTCGGAGAGTTTAAATGGCTGTATGTCACAAGATGAATAAGCGAAAGCAAAATACTGCATACAAGCTTGAAATTGAGAACCTCAGTGAGCAAGGCCATGTGATCGATTAATTAAATAAATTAAAATGGCCACAGCCTACTGGACACAAGAATCGGCGTGAAGTCCCGCTCCCTACAGCCACCCGTATTCCGTCCGAATAATCGCTTAAATGAAACGTCTGCATATGTGCAGAAAACCTTCAGGAAAACAGGATTCTGCTGCGATCACTCAACCATGTTACGAGATGACCATTGTTATTTCTGCTTTTGATGAGGTTGCAAACTTAAAATTTCAAAAATAACCATAAAACTCTCATAATCTTCATCATATGCAGTCGTTCATAAAGCAAACTAGGTCAAACGGGTCGGATTTTGATCTTAAATGAGACGCGTGGACCAATATTGTGCACTTTTCCGTAATCACAAATTGCACCAGCGATATTAGCCGCGTTCAAATCCGCCACATAAGTCATGGCGACCTATCCTTAATGATAGTTCATATGTTAGAATTACTGTAGTATTTGAAATCTGTTATAATTATTTAACAACTGTTATTCGCTCCAATGAGGGTCTTCACTGATATCACCACACTACTCCTCGGAAAGGTGATTGGTAGCGACCGGCTACAAGCTCTATAATGCAATGGCTATGCTGTTTCATTAGGCAAAGGGAAGTGCCAAACAGGTATGGCCTAAAGCTAAACGCCTCTAGGGCAATTATTAGGCACAAGTTGTATACGAAGTCGAATGATAACCTGTACCAAATCTGTATCAAATTGGCGGATATGACATTTGTAAAATATCAAACAAGATAACGACGAGTAAGATATATAGGGCGCAACTGCCTTCGGTAAGTTATGCAAACCAATGTGGAACTGCGTTTATTTAATTAAGCAGAGTACCCGATCTTAAAAAATTCCATATTTGCCTGACTTGAAGTTTAAAAAATGACAGACTATATCCGACAGCATTTGCAAAGCTTGTTACATCAATATGTTCATTCGGATAAGAGTAGGTAGCTCAAAGCTTAGCATCAGGATGCAAAGATAAGGATAACATATTACGAGCCATCATTTCTTCGACAAGTCGTTGATGCATCATCACAGTCAAACGTAGTGCGGAAATATCGAATCAGTTAGCCTGAGTTCTGTTTTCAAATACCATACGCACATCCTGCTCGTCAGGCTACTGAGACTAATTTGGTGGACGCTTCAGATAACAGATGCACACGAACAAGATTTGGGCTGAACTCTAATTTTCTTGATACGTTGGAAGCATAGATCAATCATTTTGTGTGTATGAAATCTACAAAATATAATTAAATTTATGCGTCACTTATTACATATTTAATTACTTTTGTGTTATGGTTTCTTAAAATGGTATCAATCTTTGCGGTGAGGAACTGTCAATAGATATACAGGGGCTGTGCTTCTTATTAGTATCCTCGTACTTAAGTAATTATTTGTATTATTGTTATCGATTACTGCGTATAACGTACAACGTAGACTTATCCTCGGAAAGTTTTAAGAGGACGTAAATATAGTTGCGTACAAAAGCTCCACTATACTTGAACGTGTTAAATCATATGCTTATATAGAGGATATATGGGGTATAAGTAGTTTTATATAGTGGTATTTAAAAAAAATCAATTGATTTCGATAAAGGACAGGATTAAACTAGCAAAGGCCATAACTGTTACTTCTAAGGCAAGAAAAATGCCATGATCAGCGGCGATATACATATATTTTTCATTTCTAAATAAATATACCTCACACTTTTTTATTCAAATTATGGATTTACAGAAAAAATATGAAAATATTTGATGTATGAAGAAACCATTTGAAGAAAATTAACTTACGGAAACTGATTCAACGAAAATAATTTAGAAGAAGGATCGGACAATTTAATACCCTCCATTTTAGCATCGATACTCCGCACTCAGTGAGCTTATCCACAAAAATAGAACATTTTATTCCACCAAACCATTGTAATACCAATTTTGTGATTTGTGAGTGCAAATATAGGGCTTTCTGATGAAAGTTTAAAATAAATAAATTAAATTTATAGCGCAAAATGTGAAATGTTTATAATTATACTTCAAAATTTATTGTCAAATATCTCGATATATATTAAACGTTTTAAAAGGCTGTCATTTTATACAATTGCCATAAATGTGTCATAATCAAATAATATATGATACTGAAACACTGCAAAAATCTCAGGCAAATTTGTGGCTAAACTATAGAGCGCATGCAGATAATCTGTAAAGGTACATTATAGAAAAGACAAATTGAAGTTTGAGTTATTGCAGCCTTTAAAAAAACTCTTGCGAGATTACAATATTAGGCATTGAATCATGATAGTCTCAATGCAGACGACGCTGTAATGAGATACTGGTGGTCTTTTTTATTTCTCTGTATTTTTCGTCACGGATATGGCTAGAGAAACTTTTATTCAGCAAGGAATTCATTTAGATGACAAAAACATTAATTTAAACAAGGTTTTTATGATATCGATATTAAAACTAGTATATTTGGTGGTAAAATGCACGATAAAAGAAGTTGTTTGTGTCTGCGCAGCCAATTCATTTGGTATATAGAGGCAAAGCTGAGTTTTTCATTGATATATTTTTGGTTCAGATTGTATGACTCTCTAATGGCTCTATATTAACCTGTGAAATTCGCCATTACATTTTATATAAATTAACCGATTAAGTGACTTGTTTTGACACTATTCCATACCATCAGATAGCTTAATAAAGGATGAGTAAATAACATGTACAGCATAAAATATGTTTTGAATGATTTATGTGCAGTGGAGCTTCATATGTTGACTCTCCGCGAGCTGCTTTTGCGGGTTGTTGCTTTGCATTATAGTTTCGCAAAGAATCAATTTATTCCTATTTTCAATTACGCATCGATCTGGTCTTTGTTTTGGCTGGATGAGGATTCGTCTCATTCTTCCGAAGGTCTCACCATCGTTCATACTAACCACTGGAATTGAAGTACGATCTAATCTTCGTTTATTGGCGACGTTTCGGAACCTCATTTCCCGTTCTATCCTCAGACCACTATGCACAGCACAATACCCACAATAGCAGATTTAAGCAAATGTGGACGGAAGAAAGGGACGAATCCGCACCCAGCCAAAACGAAGACCAGATCGATGCGTACTTGGAAATCCGAATTATTCGGATCTTTGCGAAACTAATAGTGCAAAGCAATAACTCACAAAAGCAATTCGCGGAGAGTCAACATTAAATATGTTCATATTACTAGAAAAGAATTGCTGATCATAAGGAAAGCCATTCGTAAGATATCTGCAATTAGATTTAGATTTTAAAGCTCTTAGATGATTCCTGATTAGCGTGAAAAATTATTAAAGACCACATTAATAGTAGACATATGTACAATGACGATGAATGAATCCATAGATTTCTTACCTCAGAAAAAGTTATTGATATAGTCCATAATGCATGTTCAGTTAACCAATGGACTGGAATAACTAATTAACAAAATATTGAAGATTAAATTATTTAATTTAAAATGCCTAAATAAACCTTTTTCGAATGAAAATGCGAGTTTAAAAGTACACTTGATTAAATAAATGCGAAGTTAACTATAGTTACCACGTTAAGCATTTCGCTGTTTTAGAATCATTTTCCCCAAAAAGTGAAGCTAGAATAGAACAGAATAGAATATATTTATTTGGATTCAAACCGCACATATTCTATCAAATAGATAATAATATTAGAAAATGGACAATATATTAAAGATATCACATCACTAGAAATATGTCAAAATAGTTTCATATAGATAAGTAAATCTCACTAGTTATGATACATGTTTTATCAACATCAGAAAATTCAGCAGTAGTATCACTGCAAACGTTATATAAATTTTGATACTTTTATTAGGATAAAGGAACAAACGGTCTTTTTAATAAATCGAATTTGTAAAATAATTGATTCACCATTTGATTTAAAACAGGCGTTTAAGTTACAATGTTCTCTCATTCGAGTAATTAACCTTCTAGTCGATGCATGTATATTGGTAAATAATATTTGATGTCGACATTAACGTAAGTTTCTCTTTGATTGCTGGTAAAGGCAAGTGTGTTATCCTAAATAGCACTCACAGTTTAGCTGCATTAAATGTGCGTGATAATGACGCTTCAATTTCTTTTGTGCCTTTCGGGAAACTCAATCCACCTTAAATGGGATGTTCAAGTAGACGGTATTCTTTTATGGTTTTTAATATGCCTGTTTCCGTTCAATTCCCCATTTAATGATTTATTTAATTATTTTCAAGGATAGTCTCTAGACATTAGTCCATTAATTGCTTTATAACACCCTCACGAGATTACAATGCTTGAAGACAGACGCTCGATAACGGGTGAGAACGATGTAACACTGCCATCTATTCTCGACAACACTCACAAACATAAGATGACGTCCAGTTCAGGAAATGCAGGAAGCTCGGTGGTGAGCCCAGCAACAGGCCGCACCAACACATGGACACAGTACAAAATATGCCAATTCGATCCAGACTACCTTGGCGAGTGGGTCGACGATGTTACTTTTATCTAAGGTGTCCAATGTAAAAGACGAGGGTTCAATATTTGTGAGGGCTTGGGAGACAATCCCAATGTCTTTCAGACGCGGACTTAAAGATATCCTGCATCAAAACACTGAGGGAACATGTGCACAGCCATGGCAAAACCTGTAATGCGCCGTCAAGCAGTGCTTGACACTAGATCGAGAAGACAGGCTTAGAGAATTGATGAGCTAGATATCCCTAGGTGGCCGCACGCCTTCTGAGCTATTTGGGGAGAAGAAGCAGAAAGCCTGGGAATTCAACCTGCCCAAGGAAATCTTAATGCGACTATTCATACAATAGCTCCCTCCGGCACTCCAAGAGATGGCCCCGTTCCTGCGCGAATCCTTCGAAGTGAAAGAAGACGTTCTGCCGGCACGTCTAGACAAGTGGTGGAAGAAACACCACTACAGCTCAACTGCCTCAAAGAAAGGTTACATCAACTCATGACTGTCTGAACCCCAATCCACCGCATCATCAGCCGGAACAAATGTCACCAATGAGCGCCTCATCAGCCTGCTCGAGAACCTCACCGTCAGGCCAAATTCGGCCTCCGTCGATGCCGTCTATAATAGACGCGACCAGAGCAGGCGTGACCAGCGTCGACCACCGTACCGAAAAAGCGCCAGGAGGTCAACGTCGAGAGGCTGGGCCACAGTTCCACAGCTACCGGCGGAGTGGTGCCAGAATCACCGCAGCTATGGCTACTCCACACGTTATTGCCTCAGAAACGGCTGCACATTCCTGCGCACAGACGCAACAATCAAGTGGGCGCGGTCACCTTCAACAACTCAGGAGGATCCCATCATGGAAGATTCGGAAATCGGCTGGGTTCAGCTTCCTTTGCGGCAGTAGAGTCTGATCACCCCAAGATCGTTGGCCGCCCCACGTCTGATGGCTCGAAGCACTTTGCTTTCGCGGTAGAGCACAATCAAACTATTGTATTTACAGCGACGGCTCCAGTCAAGTTATGCTTCAAACGCCCAAATTCCAGAAAACAGTTCTATCGTCAGTTTCCACTAACGATATTCTTTCTCATCAGTGACGCAAAATCTGGCGAATTATTTCTCATAGACACTGGATCAGGTGTAAGCTTACTACGCCACAATTATTTTGAACTTACACACCCAGTCGACATCAGCAATCTTACCTGCGCCAATGGCTACAATATAGCTATGTTTGGGGTACGAGTACACTCAATCTCGTTCTCCAACTCAAAGAGATGTTTCAATTATCCTTTCATCATTGCCAATAGGATAAGAAACATCATTGGACGTGACTTTCTCGAACACTTCGACCTTACCATTCGTCCAAGAACACGAGAGATACGCACTGCAGAAAATCAGTTGCTTTCATCAGCGCTAAAACATACGACTCTCGCCGAAGCAGTCTCATCCATACAGCTAATTTCTCCAGTTCCTCATGTACCACAACTGGATGATGTTATGAAACGTCATGAAGAGATCTTAAAACATATCTCCTTTATGCCAGATCTCACGAGGAAGCGTGTCATCACAGCCTATCGTATCATCTTATCGAAACCACTTCCTCATCCTCCACGAGCACGCCAATGGCACCACACAAACATAAGGCCGCCGAGCAAGAATTCGCCATGCTACATCAACAAGGCATCTGTACACGATCCAGCTCACCTTATGCGTCGTCTGTGGTAGTATTACCAAAGAGTAAACGAGCAACATTCAAAGTGTGCGGGGATTATCCTATTCTCAATTTTTGCACACAGTCTAATTCGTAAATCCTGCCAAATCCAGCTGATCTACTCAGATCCGCTATCGGTCATGCTGTGTATTCAAAACTCAACCTAGTGAAGGCGTACTATCAAGTACCGATGGACAAAGACTCCGTATCATATACTGCACTCAGATTCACCTGAGATGGCACTCATGAATATCATTATTTGCCTTTTGGTCTCAAGAATGCCTCACAAAACTTCCAACGCGTTATGGACGAAATACTAGATGGTCTACCATTTGTAATTCCCTACTTAGACGACACCCTGGTATTCTCCAACTCAATGTCCGAACATATACGGCATATTGATATTCTACTCACACGTCTACCAGACTATGGCCTCTGACTTCATGGCAACAAATGTGTCTTTGCACAAAAATCAATTGAATTCCTCGGTCATCAAATTTCCGAGAAAGGCATGACATCTATACCTGCTAAGGTTCGTGTTATTCAAGATCTACAGCCTCCAACCACCGTTCGAGCATTACGACGATTCTTGGGCAAGATGAACTACTATTCTCGATTCGTACCCTGCCTTGCCAAGATTCTGGCACCTCTTCACAAATATCTCGTGCCAGAAAGCCGTTTTGTCAAGAAATCACAACTGATTCAGCTCAACTTGGACGACATGCAGGCTTATGAGGATGCCAAAATGGCCTTATACAAAGCGACCATGCTACATTCTCCTGATTGGTATCAACCTTATGAATTGATTACTGACGCATCCGAAGTTGTCATAGGCTCAGTACTCCAACAGTCCATCAGTGGCATACACCGGCCTATCGCCTTCTTCTCGCAAAAACTACAACCTCGCGAGATGCGATATGATACATTAGGGAAAGAGTTACTCGCAATCTACCGATCGATCCTACACTTCCACACATATCTGGATGGCCGAAAGTTCAAGATCTACACCGACCACCTTCCTCTACTCCCGATGCTCAAAGGAAAAAAAATTATATTCACGACGTGTCAACTTACAACTTACACGAATATACGAGTATGAATATGAAGTCACTCATGTCAAAGGATCAGAAAACGTGGTTGCAGACTCCCTAAGCCGTCCTGCTTCTATCATTTGTCCTTCACCTATAAGCACTCTGGAATTGCAAGCAGCTGAGCAATATGACCTATCATTTCGGAAATTTAGTGCCAATCGCCTGAAACCATTTGATTATGATGGAACTCTGCTGCAGTGTGAAATAATTGGCGTCGGCCCTCGGCCGTTTATACCTGAAAAACTCCGTCACAAAATCTTCGAGGTTTACCATTCAATGAGCCATCCATCTGGTGAAGCCTCAGTGGAAATTCTACCCAGAACGTATTTTTGGCCTAGCACGCGACGAGATGTCAAGAAGTGGTCAAAACAATGCCTAGAATGTCAGAAATGCAAAGTGACGAGACACACCAAAACGGCGCCACAAGTCATCCAAGTGCCCAAAGTCAGGTTAACGCACATACACGTTGATCAGGTAATCTTACCTGCCATGAACAATATACGATATCTACTGTCAATACGAGATCGCATCACTCGATGGTATGAAGCCATATCACTGCCAAAGATGAAGCAAGACACTGTCAGTTATGCTTTAGAGCTCAATTGGTTCGCTCGGTGTGGTGCTCCAGCTGAAGTGACAACCGATCGTGGCGCACAGTTCCTGGGCGTAGAGTTCGCAGCCCTACTGAAATACTATTGTGTCAAACACTCCGTGACCGCGGCTCGCAATCCGAGAGCAAATGGTTTCGTCGAAAGGCCACAGCGGGAACTGAAAGCGGCGCTCAAGGCCAGCCCAGAAGAAAATTGACTGGCGGCTTTAACGATAGTACTCCTATCAATGCGTACAAGACATCGTGATCCGATCAAATTTAGCTCCGCTGAAATGGTATTTGGCGAATATCTACGGCTGCCTTGTGAACTAGTCCGATCATGCTCTGAAATTGCGATAACGATTAACGATCCGGCATTTCTGTTTTCACTTCGCAGTTACCTACAGTATAACGCTCAGAATCGGCCGATCTGTCCTACACGTCAGCAACATAATCCAATATATAAACGCAAAAATCTTGATAGCTGCAAATGGTTCTTCGTCAACAACGACATGGATAACAGGATTCTTGCCAAACCGAAGCGCGATCCTTATCGTGTGTTAGATCGACGTCAGAACTACATTATTCTGGAGATTAATGGCAAAGCTGAAGCTGCCTCAAAACACAAATTATCCCCGGCCGACGTTGATCCAAATGACCCGCTGTTCCGCGATGTTGACCTATCAGGCGGCGAAGAAACGATGATTCCATCTCCAGACAGTTTTGCTGACCACGGACTGACGCCCGACATCTCACCAACAACCGAGCCAACTGACGCCGTCACGCCGCCGCGAGATATAGAGGAACCAGTATCAGTGTCGACAAATCCAACATCAATGGTTACTCGTTACGGCAGAGCCATAGCACCTCCTGTAAGGTTAGCCCCCTTCATTGTGTACTAATTGTCATTGTCGGGGAGAGGGGGTGTATGTAACACGCGGCTCCGCGTTACAACCCAACGATGTTCAATTTTTATAAATATAGTGCTCTTTAAGTTCAAATAATCTAAATCTGTTTTTATATAATATTTATCTTAATTGTGATTTAAGAAACAATCTCTGTTAGTTTCAAGCAGTTTTAATTGAAATTTCTTGAACTGCAATTTTAATTGTAATTAATAGAGTTTTGTTTAATAAATATGCACTCCTGCGCGTAATACGCAGGGAACATGCGGTGGATTATAGTGCATATGTGGATCGATAGTTTTTCTTTGCATTCAGATATGATTTCACGCATCCTCAATCACATTCACAAATTCTATAGTTCAATGGATTATTATAAATAAATTATTTAAAACCTAGCAAACAGTGGAATAATTATTTATGAGGTTTTTTCAAGACTGTTTTTACACGATTTTTATCCATCAATTATCAGTGACAATATTTACTAGTGACTTTTAACTAAACTGCTAATCAATCTGGATTTATATCATGATATATTCTAAATTATTTACATGTATTCATCACGATTCAGACGTTTGTGTTCCTGATAATTACTTGTGTATAAGACATTCAATTATGTTGACAATATATCGTTTTGTTGCCGTCTAGAGCACGGTCCGTTTTGTTTAACTGTGAATTGATTCATGCTTGGCTACCCCAGTTGTAATAAACGGATGAAAATGGATGAGTTTTCTCACTTCACCCTTAGGGAAAGGGACATAGATTAATTCTGAACGCGGATCCTAATAATAACTACCAGATATTATATCGAAGGAGATATCGCACTAAATAGACAACTAGCTCGCAGAACCTCTTAAATTAGCTACAAAACCTCCTACAATAAAAATCTACTCAAATCATACAAATCTAATGTCACATTATTTTTTGAGAATTCGACATTTTCTGGATCAATTGGAAAGATTATTTTTAAATCATCAGCGAATTTGCAAACTCGATTGTTAAGGATCTTAGTTTCCAAATTTGCAAATACAATTTTAAATAAAATTGGCTCCAAACTTTATCCCTGTGGAATTCCACTTGTTACACTTTTCGATTTTGATATCAAATCGTTTACTTGAATACTCATTCTTCGATTATATAAATAGTATCTAAGTAATCTAAAAATATTCGGATCAATATTCAGTAAATTAATCGCATTCAAAATAACATCAAAGGATATTGAGTCAAAAGCTTTTGAGATATCTATAAATACAATTAATGCATCTAACATTTTCTCATCCAATGTAATTACTTTTTCCACATAGAGAGCATATTAGTAGATGTCGATCTATCTTTCGTAAAGCCATGTTGACATATATCAAAATCAGCCGGCACCATAAGTACTAAATGATCTAGTATCAATCATTCTATTATCTTCAAAAACGAAGGGATAATAGAGATTAATCTATAATCAACGGCGCACGCTGGCTTACTCACTTTTGGCAATGGTTTAGCTAGTATCGTTAGTATATCAATTGGTAATTTCCCACTTAAAAAATTCTATTTATAAAATTGCAGAGCGCATTCATAAAATTTAAAGGTAATTGAAGTAGGTTATTAATCGATATACCAAGGTGATCTTTTTGTTTTTTTATTTTATTTTTAACATTAATTCTATCAATGCATCACTGTTAATAGCAAGTCCTAGGTTCCTGGTCTCACAAAGGATCATGTAAATCAATAAAATTGCTTTCGTTCTGTGGATTACATATCAAATTGCCAAATACTTCATTCAATTTACAGAGAAATTAATATTTAGTTTTACCCACAGGTAATATAAGCTTTAATCATTCCTTATATTTACTGTAGTCTGTGCGGAGTTTGTATCCTAGTCTAGGATTACTCTTCAGTTTAGCCAAAATAATTCTTTCTGATCTTTGAAGAATTATCAGCAGTGATGAATTAATTTCTTTATCAATCAAATCTAACCTCATTTTTTAATACTATTGATAAGACTACATTTCATTATATTATCTCGTTTAATTCTTAGTTTACATAATTTCCTATTGATTCGCTTCGGTATAACATCCGTAAACGTAGATGCCCGAAATATATCAGATAATAACGTTGAAACAGAAGAAACAAATTCGTCAGTGTTCATGATATAAAAACATTCATAATCAATCAGTATGCTTAACTCTCTAAAAAGATTCCAGTTGATTCTGGAACATTGCACGTGTGCATTTTCAAAATTAAGTTTCTGTGTTTTGCTACTCGAGAGGTTCCATTGTAAAATAATTTGTTTGTGATCCAATTCTTTGAAGTAATTTATTACATCATAACTGTGTGAGTTCAACGCTTCAACTACTAAATATACATGATCTAAGCGTTCCGAACATCTAGTTGGTTCTTATATAATCTGCTTGAGATTATGATTAGGAAAAAGATTGAGTATTTCACAGTCATGCAAATTATTAAAATCTCCTACCACAACATTATAACCATGGGAGTCCAAAATAGATTGAAAAGAATTGGTAAATATTTGATCATCATATAAACTAGCATACGGCGGTCTGTAAACCGCGGTTAAGATCAGGTTATCGATTTGTATAGATAAAAAACCAATGACAGTATTATATTCGCTAGTATGTAACACTTTCGCATTTAATATAGAATTACTATAAATAAGTATTCCTCCAACTATTTTATCCAGGGATCTGTCTTTTCTAAATAGAGAATAATGAGGAATGTCAAATTCATGATTTTCAATTTCCTTGTTGAACCAAGTTTCAGAAAAAATTATAAAGTCAAAATTGTTACTTATTAAAAAATCACACAGCAAATAAGTTTTGTTCTTAACACTTCTACAATTGGCATAAAATAAAGTATATGTACAACACAACTTATCTTTACATTCTTCGATATTTACTGATTTAACATTTTTGGTTTCCTTATAATTCTTTTGTTGGGTATCGTAGCTATAGTTCTCTTCTGTCCGCTGTCCACAACATTCATTTGGGATGCACTGCTTTTTTATTTTAGAGTTAATTGACACACCCTTTATGGTAGCTTGTTCCAGATTACATGATCCTTGATCTAGATTTTTTTCAACTATTTTGCTGCTGACAATTTTCATTGGAGAAACTTCGTGTCTCTGGAAATGAATATATTGTGGAAGTTAGGACACTCTCCTTTCTTCTTATTAATATATTCAACTTGCTTGTCCGTCGGCCTCATTGATAGTTTCACCACAACCGGCCTTGGTCGTTCAGACCGCTTGCCCACCCTGTAACATTTCGTTGTATTGGCCTCTGTCGTGTCTCTGATTAAATCATTCAAGTTCTCTACATCATTCGGGTCGGCTTTTTCATTTAGATTAAATAATATTAACTGCTCCTGTTTTCCAATCCTTACTGCAACTTCATTAGATAATATATTTAATATTTCTTCTCATGAAGTACTGTTTTTTGTTGATGTATTGTCTTCTATTCTTATATCTGCTAACTCGATCCATGGTTGAACATCGAAACTTAATTTATCCACCTTATCATTTAACGCCACGGTCAATTCTTCAATTTTGGCGCTTAAAGTTTCATTTCTCATTTCTGCAAAATATAATTTTGCTGCATATTTACTAACGTCCGACTCCAGCCTAGACTTTTTATTTTTAATTATGTTGTTCTCTTCCTTCAGCTCCTTCATGGAATTTTGAAGGTCCGTAATATTTGTTTCAAATTCAGTATTCAACAAAGTCGGAGCCATTTTAAACCGCGCGCGTCACCCAGAAATTCAAAAAGGTAAATGCGACTGTAAACGCCCCGGCTTCAAGTAAATGCCGTACGACGTTACAAACTCGGTTAAGGTGCTCTGAATAGAGATTAGTTACTGATATGGGGGCCCTTAACAGGGCCTTGGCGGCGTTCTCGTAAGTTATATATATGTAAGTTGATGTTCTGTTCCTTGGGTGGACTCTGATTGTGGTTCCTGCTGTTGTTATCACGATGTGGACAACTTCGTTGAAGTTCTGCATTAATTGGCTCGTCTTGCTGGCTGAAGAGCAACACGGTGAGTCACGGATGTTGCCAATTGTTGGTGAAACAAATCAATATCCAGCGTAGGTATTGACAGCCGACAGCACGCACATGTGTAACACGAGGCAGAACGCAGATACGACAACTGACTTGCATGGTAAATTACCGTGCTTAAATAGCATGCAATATGTCTACTTGCACACTATTGGGACGTGGTTAAACGTGGTTAAACGGCAATTTCGCTTTTTTCTCATTGGTGCAACGTAAATAAATTTTAATTTAATTTACGCAATATGTCGGCGATTGATTTGTGTCGTTACAACACTTTCCTCTCTGAAAAAAAACAAAGAATATTTCTCTCTGCGAGGCTAGATAAGAAATGCATGACAGAGTTCGAACCAAGTTAAGCAAAAATATGATGAACCATAAGTGCTGGGCTTAAATATGCTTGTTGGTTGCTTCAACAATGATATGATGCCAGGTAACCACTAGGAATTGCTACACAAATTGTTAGCTCTAGTGGTCGGTCATAGCACGTGAGGCAAAATAGAGCAGTGTAAGTTTTTGGAGCCGCAGCGTGAAGATTTCGAGGTAAATCGCCTCTGAATTTGCCAGGTTTAAGTTAAAACCTAAGCAGGTTGGATCGTTGTCAATGTGTTTGTATACGACTAAAGGAGATAGAGTGCTCGACGTTGTGGTCATGACATTTGTAGAGTGGTCTTTGTGCAAATGATAAATTTGGGATATGCATTGAAAGTGGCCTGTACCATGATATGAAGCTGATCACTACTTAGTGTTGCTACACGAAAGCGTTAGCTCTAAGTAGTTGGTCATACCAAAATAGGCAGTGTAATGTCATGTGTGAGAAATACATTATAATGTAAAAATATATACATTAAAATCAAAGGTAACTGCATAAAAATATGTACACGAACATTGCCTCAGAGATGGCATAATACCAAAGAACTGTTCAAAAATGCTACACAATTGTTAGCTAAGAACATCTGGTTATGCCACGTGAGACAAATACGAAAAATAACGTAAGGTTAAAAAAAATTTGATAGTTAATGTTAATGTTTAAAAAAATCAATTACGCGTTATACAAATCAGGATATTGAGATTGTGAGCAGACGGAGCCTGAGACGTGTGTAGAAGGTTGAACGCTCTCAGGATCAGGTGGTTCGATAAACGGTTTCAACCTGTCTATGCTTACTGATGTCGGTGTAGCGCCTTGCATAATGATGAAGTATTTTGGCTGTCTGAGTAAAATCGGGTAAGGACCGCGATACTTGGGTTGTAGTGGTGCAACAGCATTATTGTTGCGAACGAGTACTCTCTTGCAGCTGTGGAGCTGTGGGTGAACGAAGACTGGACGAGGCGTGTGTCTCGGCTGCTGTTCGGACATGTTACCGAAATGAAGTCGAAGGCGGGTAGCTTCGTTTTGTGGGTCATCTTGTGCCGGTAGTAGACGTGGGAGCTGACTAGGCAGGCGTAGATCCATGCCATACAAGAGTTGTGACGCAGACGTTTTAATGGATTCACGAGTACGGGAACGCATGGCCAGCAGAACTAAAGGTAGTGCATCGACCCAGTTGCCATTAATGGACGAGGATGCTAAAGCAGCTTTGAGTTCCCTATGCATTCTCTCTACCATGCCATTAGCTTGGGGATGGTAGGCAGTCGTCTGGCGTAAGATGCATCCCATGTACCGCAAGGTGGTTTTGAAACGATCAGATGAGAAGCAAGTGCCTCTGTCCGTGATGACCTCATTGGGAACACCATAATTGGATATCCATGCAGAGATAAAACCGTTAGTTACTTCGTCTGCAGAAATGGTGCCAAGAGGTAATGCCGCAGGCCACCGTGTAAATCTATCGATCGTAGTTAGAAGGTAGCTGAAACCTTGAACCTTTGTCAGATGAACTATGTCGATGTGGACGATGGCTAGGCGAGAAGTAGATCGAAAATGTTGCAACTTAGAACGAGTGTGTCGTGTGATCTTGTTTTTCTGACAAATTGCACACTCTGAGACCCATCGTTTAACATTCTGCCTAAGTCTGTGACCCCAGAAACGATCTGTAAGAAGTCAGACAGTCGCTTGGCTTCCTAGGTGAGAAATTGAGTGAATTGAATCGAAAACTTTTCTCTGAAGGCTGGTCGGCAGAACTGGCTTGTTGGGCTGCGTACCCGTGAAGTAAACAATTGGTAAGCCTTCCCACAGACGGCATATGAACTTGGTTGGGTGACGGGCTATTGATCTTTGAATGTGAATGTCACCGCGTTGTTCAGTTCGCAGGAGAGTTGGCGTTAGTGCAGGTTCACTGAGTGCCACGGAGTTGACAGTGAATGGTGACGGCGAAGGTGGTTGTAGAGAGACGTCCGGCCTAGACAGGGCATCTGCAATGAAGTTCTGTTTGCCCTTGACGTGAAAGACGTCAAATTGCCATTCGTTTAGACGAGAAAGCTGTCTTTCCACTCTGGCAGGGTACTTGGCGATAGATGAAGTTGCGTTTCGAAGTGCGCTAACTAGTGGTGCCTGATCTGTGAAAACAACAAATCTGCTACTGCCAATGATGCTGATAAAATGGCGCACTGCGTCGTGGATGGCGAGAAGTTCTCGGCCGAAAGTGTCGTACCTCGTTTCTACTGGTTGGAGAGTACGCGAGTAGAAACTGATAGGCTTCCGAACTCCGTCGATCTCTTGTTCCAAAGTGGCTCCAATAGCGAATTCAGAGGCATCTGTCGTGAGTAGAAATGGCTTTTCGAAATCTGGATGCGTTAGCATTGTGGCATTTGCTAACGAGTTGATGGCAAGTCGAAGTAATTCCTCGTCTTCGGATGACCAAGCAATCATGGAATTCTTGCTAAGTCCTTTTCGGTTCCGCAGGTGCATGCACAAAGGATAAAGTTGTTTTGATAGGCCCGGAAGGAACTTGCGATAATAGTTTAGTACTCCCAGGATTTTCTGCAAATCGCTCACAGTCCTTGGTGACTTGGTATTCTTGATTGAATTCGTCTTTGACGGCAACGGTTGAATACTTTGGGCCGTGATACGATGCCCTAAGAAGTCGACGGATGAAGTTGCAATCTGCGTTTTGTCACAGTTGATCTTGAGTCCGTGGTTGGATAGGCGTGAGGGGACATTTCGTAGATGTTTCGCATGAGATTCTAGATCTGGACTGAATACCATAATGTCATCGAGATATGACATACAATAAGCAGAGTCGTCGCGAAGTATGTTGTCTATGAATCTTTGAAATGTCTGAGTAGCACACTTAAGTCCAAAAGGCATGTAAAGATATTCAAAAAGGCCAAATGGAGTGATGACTGCAGTTTTCTCGATATCCTCTGGTGCTACCGGTATGTGATGGTACGTTTGTCTGAGGTCAATCACTGAGAAGAAATTGCTGCCGTTGAGTTTTTCAAGTAAAGTGTTGATATTTGGAATAGAATATGCATCAGATTTTGTCACTGAATTTAGCTTACGGTAGTCTCCACAGGCTCTGTACGATCCGTTTGATTTAGAGACTAAGTGCAGTGGTGACGCCCATGAACTTTTCGATGGTCTGATGATTCCCTCTTCCAAAAGCCTTGAGAATTCTTCTTGGGCAGCTTTCAGCTTAGCAGGAGCCAGTGGTCGCTTCTTGAGTGCAATAGGTTGTCCTTCTGTGACGATATGATGCATCGTGTTGGAGACTCGTAGCTCTGACTTGTTAAGATACAAAAGCGATTTGTATTTTCGAAGAGCTGCTGAAATCTCTGCTGAATGATGCATTGGGGTTAGCTCAATGACCTGTAACTCCAAACGCTCGGAGGCAAGTGTCCAAAAACTTTGCTCAAGTCCGGTGGAGGGGTCGATGATCTTTTGTTTGGCAAGATCAACAATTAACCGAAATTTTAGAAGGAAATCAAGGTCTATTATATTATGTGAGACCTTGGCAATGATGAAGTTGTGGGAAAATTCACGTCGTAAACCTATGTAGAGTGTGCGATACCGGTAGCCATAAGTTGGTATGGGCTCGCCTGTAGCTGTTGCGAGAAGAACGCCTAGCGACATCTCGGCCATTGAATCACCCTTGAGAACTGAGACTGCCACACATGTATCTACGTTGAACTCTTCACCAGTTTTGAAATCAAGAAGGTGCAGAAGCTCGTTGGACTGTTTGGCCGGGTCATGCAACCAAGTAGGCTGGTGATTGCGACCGGCGTTGTCCGTTTGGTTCTCTATGTGAAAAATTCGGCGTGGACGAAAAGAGTCGAAAGGGATGTCGGATTGTAGTTGGCTTCTTCCCTGTAGCGCCGTTGATGCCGTTGATGTGCAGAAAGTACGGTCTTCTACTTCCTGCGCCAGACGTTTCCCGATACTGATGCCCCCTTGTGCCTGCGGTCTGTTGTCCTTTCCGTCAGCTGTGGAAATTGACACTCATTCGGAAATTCTTCGGAACAACAAAGAAGGACTTGGCATGAATAAAAAACTTCTGGTGGTTATAACACCAGTTCTTTGGAGCATATTTATTAAAGGATTGCGGAGATCTCGATCGCCGCCAGCCATTATAATTTGACTTGGAAACGAATTTTGGTCGAGCATTCACTTGATTTATCTCGGATTTGGTAATGGCCAATCCTTCTAAAACTTTGGCCATGTTCGCCACTGTTCTCTCTAAAGAGGAGATTCTATCATCTTGCGGGGGTGAAGAAAAGGATGATGGATTCATTTTGGGTTCCAAAATCCTATATTCTAACTCACATCTCTCAGATAAGTCATCTATAGAGAGAGTGTTGGGGAGCTGTCTGGCAAAGAGTTTTAATGTTTGGGGAAGATTGTTAATAAAAACAACCTTAGCCTCATGGTCAGAAATGTTGGTTTTATACCAACGTTTCCGTAATTCCCTCAGTATTTCTATGGGGCCAAGATTTGGCATATCTAACTGCGCATATTTGTTTATTATCTGCTCAGTTTCCGTGGGTCCAAGCAAGGATTCTACCTCGTTTTGTAGGCCCAAAATGGGATTAGGTAGCTTCCTAATGGCCTCAAGCTTAGGATAAATCCGTCGCTGCAATTCAGAAGGTAGTTTAGCAAAACCTTCGACAGTTTTTGATGACTGTCATAATCAGGAAACGGGGAGAAAGCGGAGTCTACGCGCATAAAGAATAGTTCACTATCTCCATCCCAAACAGGAACATCAATATCTAAAATTAGACCTGACATTTTAACAATCTTACGGGATCTTAAAAGCATAAATTTATAAGCAATATGAAAATGTATAAATATGATTTAACGAAACGTATACCCACAAACAGCTTCCACAGTTGAATGAGCGCAGAACAAAAGCACGTTTTGTACGTAGGAAAGATGAACAGAGGCCCCGTTGGCCTTTGATGCCAATGTATTATTATTTTCCACAGTTGAATAAGCGCAGAACAGTAACTGCTTCCAAAAATTGAAATTATCCGTAATTTAGCCTGTCCAGTACGTACGGTGCCGTTTTGTACGTAGGAAAGACGAACAGATGCCCCGTATTATTATTATACCCCCCCAAAAAAATTCACCACAAATCCACGAATATATACCTAACAGAATTCCCAGAAAACCACGATCAGGGTAAAGAAAACACAAATGTCAATCTATTTATCCCAAATAAATGAAAAGGAAGTCAATTTTATTTAGACCAAAAAAAATCAGAACAATAATCAATATCCTGGCGCGGTCGCCAATTTTGTAAACGCCCTGGCTTCAAGTAAATGCCGTACGACGTTACAAACTCGGTTAAGGTGCTCTGAATAGAGATTAGTTACTGATAGGGGGCCCTTAACAGGGCCTTGGTGGCGTTCTTGTAAGTTATATATATGTAAGTTGATGTTCTGTTCCTTGGGTGGACTCTGGTTGTGGTTCCTGCTGTTGTTATCACGATGTGGACAACTTGGTTGAAGTTCTGCATTAATTGGCTCGTCTTGCTGGTTGAAGAGCAACACGGTGAGTCACGGATGTTGCCAATTGTTGGTGAAACAAATCAATATCCAGCGTAGGTATTGACAGCCGACAGCACGCACATGTGTAACACGAGGCAGAACGCAGATACGACCAACTGACTTGCATGGTAAATTACCGTGCTTAAATAGCATGCAATATGTCTACTTGCACACTATTGGTTAAACGTGGTTAAACGGCAATTTCGCTTTTTTCTCATTGGTGCAACGTAAATAAATTTTAATTTAATTTACGCAATATGTCGGCCATTAATTTGTGTCGTTACAACACTTTCCTCTCTGAAAAAAGGAAAAAAATTCTTCCCTGCGAGGCTAGTTAGGAAATGCATGACAGAGTTCGAACCAAGTTAAGCAAAAATATGATGAACCATAAGTGCTGGGCTTGAATATGCTTTTTGGTTGCTTCAACAATGATATGAGGCCAGGCAACCACTAGGAATTGCTACACAAATTGTTAGCTCTAGTGGTCGGTCATACCACGTGAGGAAAAATAGAGCAGTGTAAGTTTTGGGAGCCGCAGCGTGAAGATTTCGAGGTAAATCGCCTCTGAATTTGCCAGGTTTAAGATAAAAACCTAAGCAGGTTGGATCGTTGTCAGTGTTTGTATATGACCAAAGGAGAAGAGTGCTCGTCGTTGTGGTCATGACATTTGTAGAGTGGTCTTTGTGAAATAGATAAATTCGAGATATGCATTGAAAGTGGCCTGTACCATGATATGAAGCTGATCACTACTTAGTGTTGCTACACGAAAGCGTTAGCTCTAAGTAGTTGGTCATACCAAAATAGGCAGTGTAATGTCATGTGTGAGAAATACATAATAATGTAAAATATATACATTAAAATCAAAGGTAATTGCATAAAAATATGTACACGAACATTGCCTCAGAGATGGCATAATACCAAAGAACTGTTAAAAAATGCTACACAATTGTTAGCTAAGAACAGGTGGTTATGCCACGTGAGACAAATACGAAAATTAACGTAAGGTTAAAAAAAAATTTTATAGTTAAATGTTAATGTTTAAAAAAAAATTAATTACGCGTTATACAAAGCAGGTTGAGATTGTGTGTAGAAGGTTGAACGCTCTCAGGATCAGGTGGTTCGATAAACGGTTTTAACCTGTCTATGCTTACTGACGTCGGTGTAGCGCCTTGCATAATGATGAAGTATTTTGGCTGTTTTAGTAAAATCGGGTAAGGACCGCGATACTTGGGTTGTAGTGGTGCAACAGCAGTATTGTTGCGAACGAGTGCTCTCTTGCAGCTGTGGAGCTGTGGGTGAACGAAGACTGGACGAGGCGTGTGTCTCGGCTGCTGTTCGAACATGTTACCGAAATGAAGTCGAAGGCGGGTAGCTTCGTCTTGTGGGTCATCCTGTGCCGGTAGTAGACGTGGGAGCTGACTAGGCAGGCGTAGATCCATGCCATAGAAGAGTTGTGACG
>JAQBSW010006418.1:0-48737 GCA_029291075.1 Eudiplozoon nipponicum | reverse complement strand
CGAAAGCTACCTCCATTTCTTCAGCCTTTCTGTTCCAAATTTTTTCGAGATCGACTTTTAGACTGCGCTTAAGTTGGCGTCTTATATTGCGCGGGTATTATTATGACACGAGCCAGGTGGAAATTGGCGCCTTATTTCGAGTGTCTCCAGAGATTTTACAGAGAGCCAGTGATTATTTCTACGGGGCCTGCAAAGCCACATACAGTAGTACCTGCATTGTGCATAGTAGAACTCATCTTGGACTAAAGTATATTTTGATTTTTACCATCCAGACCAGTTAGATTAGCCTTTAGAATATTTTCATAATTTTGTCGGAAGGACGGTTTTTCGAGTTTGCCTATATCAATTTGTGGTTTATTCTTAATTATTTTCCCGGAAAAATTTAGTGCAAATCTACAATGGATAAGTGCATGGTTCGAGTCGACATAAGTATTCCAAAAAGAACGATAGTCCAGGATGCAACCACGCCATCTATAACTAATTGCTACATGATCTATTTGAGTCCACCGTTGTCCGGGTGATGGAGGACGCCATGTAGCGCAACGTCTAACACTACGCCTGAAGTTTGTACTGCTAAAATATAATCTATGTTCCGAGCAGCTATCCGAAAGCCGTTCACCATTATATTTGTGATTCGAGCTTAGAGTGTATCTTCCACCTAAATGAAATTCTGTGTTACTTAAGCGCCCAACTTGAGCAATCATGTCATCCATAACCAGAACTATATCTGAACTTCGTACTTTACTTAGTAAGGAGCTTAATTCGGAGTAAAAAGCGTCCTTGCTTTCGTCTGTGCTGTAATCGGTAGAAGCATATTCAGATACAACGACGAGGCAACGATGATAACGGTTTTTTGTCTTTGAATTTTATTAGATGTATTTAAACGGGCCGCACACAATCGACCATATATCGGATAGGCACAGTGGGATTAGTGCTCATATCAAGCTCGCAAACTTGATTTGAAGAATAATTTATCAGTAACTGAATTGTTTCAGCCATTTATTATTTCACTAACTTTTGTGTTTCTCGTACCTGTTGCGCAAATAAGTTAAACAATCATTTATTGCGCGAGTCGTAGTAACAGTTCTTTAAATCAAGTTTGTGAGCTTGAAGTAAACACCAAACCCATTTTATTTAACCAGTCGTCAAACATAGCAAGGCTACTATCGGTCACACGTATTGACATGTTTCGACCTTCCATGATCATCATCAGAGTACGACAGCAAACTGACTTGTAGCATTCAAACCACAATTCATATATATGGAAAGCAAAAAAGTTGTATGACACATCAAATATTACCTGACACGAACGCTTCTTCCAGCCCTTTAGACTATTTGGTTCAGTTTAAGCTGTAATGTCTTTGGGAGTAATAATATTCCAAACCAAACTATCTGCTAGCCAAGAATGCAGTCTATAGGTATACTTGCACTATACATCTCATCCGCGTTCATAATACATTCGAATCCATACTGTCAAGACGAGTAAACATCCGTTAGAGAAAATCTTCAAACCTTTTTGAAAAGAGGGCTGTTTGATTTTGCTTACATTTATTTGGCTTTACAGAAAATGTGATTGCAAACATACAACGGATAAGGGCATGATTCGAGTCTATATACGTGTTTAAAAACAAAGATCGTCTTGGATGCAACTACCAACATTTTCAACTAATTTATACATAATTTATTTGAGAGCACAATTATCCTGGGGCTGGAAGATAGCTTGTGACGCAACGCCTTATACTACATCTTACGTTTGTTCTCCCCACGTATAAGCAATAATTTGCAAAGCAATAAAACAGTCGTTCACCAATAACATTTTCATTGAGCTTAAAGTATACCTGCCACAAAGACGGAAGTCTGCGCGGTTTAAACATCCACCTCTGCATTCATGTCATCTTTAATCCAAAACTATATATTTACTTAAACAATAATTGATTGCGCGGGTGGTGGTAACAATTATTTAGATCCAGTTTGCGAGCTTTAAGTAAACACCAATCCCATTAGAATTAACCAATCATCGAACAAGGTAACAATACTACCGCCAGTCGCACGCACTGACGTGCTTCAACCCTCCATGATTATCATCAGTGAACGAGGGCAAAAACTGACTAGCGAGGATTCAACCGCATTGCATATATATGGAAAGCAAAATTAGATAAGTTAAGTACAATGTATGCAAGACTACTAGATGTGAGAGCCTCATATCTAATTTTGCTTTCCACATATATGCAATGCGGTTTGATCCTCGCTAGTCCGATTGTCGTCGAACTCTGATGATGATCATGGAAGATCGAAACGCGTCAGTGTGTGCAACTGGCGGTAGTTCGTTGTTGTTCGATGACTGGTTTAATAAAATAGGATTGGTGTTGACTTCAAACTTGCAAACTTGATTTAAATAATTATATTTGAACTTCTTAATCCACTTAAAAGAGAACATATTTCCTCTTTGCTTCAATCGGTGGGAACATATACGGAGACCTCCAAAAGGTAAAGTTTAATAAGGTTTCGAGCATTGATTTAAATGGATTTCTTCAATCGTGCCGCTCAAAGTTGGTTATTTAAATGGATCCATTCAGTTAAGCAAGATATTATTCGTGGGCTAAGTAAAATATCGATTATTCATTTTTCAACTAGAGAAAATTCCTGGACACTAGAGATTGGATCCAACAACGCGTAGATAATAGTAGCGCATGCAATTCTTTTATACTCGGGGGATCCTGTTGTTCAATTTATGATACACATCAAATGAATTAATATTTTTTTGCAACGTGCGCGCTCAGCATCCGGTTACCCTATTTTTTCGTATGGTCACATAAAACGCGCTGTCGAGAAAACCTAAACCAAGTTTTATGAATGTCGGCTTGCTTTAATTGTTTCCGATATTTGGCGATCTGGCATTGCGCTCAATGAATTAATCATTATCCAGAGCGTTATTTTCAGATTGTGCGGAGGAGGAAAGTGAACGAAAAGAGACAGAATAGGAAATAAAGCTGCCATCAGCAGCCCCATTTCACATATACGACCTAAACGCATCAGCAGATAAGGCGAATATTCTTAACTTGAGCCACGAATGATGCAGCATAGATCCATTTCTGTTATTCTCATTCAGGGTTACACATTGGCTATAAAAGAAGACTAGGACGACCAATCTTTGGGTGGTAGATTGAATTGCAAATTTTGATCTCGTAGATTTTCTTCCAACCAAATCTGACGAGACCTAATCTACCTGGGTGCCAGTAGCTCAATGTTACCCTCATCAGTCGAGGCTTGTCCTTCACGTATGACGCACTTGACTTAATTCCGTCAATTCACATTTAAAACTAAAGTTTATTGTATAGTAATACCAAACCCAAGGCTTCACAGGAAATAGCATGATGGTTGCATCCCTTTAGAACCTGCAATGTTCGTGCTACTATAACCGGTATGACTATGCCCTGCCTGTCGCCAGGCTGAACATTTCTAAGACTACAGGCCGCATAGAGTTGCGAGCAGCTAGTGTCTTATATTCTCCAGGTCGAATGTGTAATTGGCCAGAAGACATCAGGTTAATTTTGACATGGATGGCAAAGCCAAACGTTAAGCTATGGGGCAGATATCTCGTTACCACACAAATAGTAGGCTCTAGGAACTTCAGTCTACAATTATGCGACTAAACTAAGTGGCTTAGTAAATTTATTCCTATTATATCATAAATTTAAGCATACCATTCCATGGGAGGAATCGATTCCTTTGGCGTATGCCTTCATAGATGTTAAGTCAAATAGAATCCAAAATGAAAGGTTGTCACAGGCATATATGCGACAATTAAACAATCGCAGACGAATGGATGATGGCAGGTAAAAAATCTTATTATGATTATTAATTGGACATAAAAGATGAGCAATGACTTGGCTCAAATCAAATGCAGCTTAAAGTATATTAGACAGAGATCAGAGTAGCTAATTAAATTAACATACTTGAGTCGATTGACTAATGTTAACGGTTTTGTTGTTGTTGTTGTTGTTGTTTTATCAGTTATTCGCTTATCTGAAATTGGACACATTGCCGACAGCATTGTCGCCAAGGATGACGTTGGAGATGACTGAGCCCGGAAAGGGGACAAGTTGTCGTCCACAGAAAGCTGCGACTGGCTGCAGCACAACGATGGAGAAGACGATGAAAAAGACAATGACGAGGAGGCGGACGATGAGTTGCTGTCATTTAGCAAGTGTGAGGGTGGTACATTGCGATACGTCATCCAATGGTCCACGTTGAGTTTATCCCGCTGATGTGTTCTAGAATCTGACTGGCTGGTGAGCTTGATTTATAACAGGAAAAATTAATGCAGAGAAGTTAAATTAAATGGATTTTGTTGCTTATTGTATTATTTAAAAGAATTATGACAGATTAAAAATTGAAGATTATTTTATTAGTCAATCATTGATTGGGCGTGAAGTGATAGCAATTATTTAGTTTCGCGTAGTTGTACTTGTATTTATACAATGGGATTGGTGTTTATACCAAGCTCGCAAACTTAATTTAAATAACTATTACAGTCATAGAAAGAAATGACGCCATTTAGATACTATTGCGGAGAACTAATCTACTACAAAATTGCGTTTATATTAGCTCTCCGCAACAAACAGTATCTAATTGTTACATATTTAATTGACTGATGTCATGCTTACCGCGAAATGTGATAACTGATAACGAGCAAGGTCAGAGTGTATGGATTTACTGGAGTAACAGGTGTTCAGAAATAGTTGTAATTCTCAATTTTGGTAAACTATAGCATGAATTGTAATCCATCGTGTTTGTACCATGTATCGACTCGGCAGTCATAATGTTAGTAACATCTATTTTTCCGGTACAATAATGTTGGTATCGGGTACTGACACAATAGCCATAGTGTTGGTATCCTTTACAGACTCGGTATATATATATATATATATATATATATATGAGAGAGAGAGAGAGAGAGATAGAAAAGTTACGAAGTCGCATTGTCGAGATTCTATATGATGTTAGCTTTTCTACTACAGGTTTACACATTCGTCTAGGAGATTGTACCGTCCTATTATCCAACATTCCTCACCCAAATATATAGTGGCTAAAGGGCGTAATACCGGCTGCTACTGATGAGTCGCCAGTAAGCACGAAACGAATGTGAACGGCAGTATAATTTTCGTTTATGCCAGAGTGTATGGTGTTTCAGAATTAGTTTTAATTATCAATTTCGATGAACTTTGACACACATCTAAATCCATTGTGTTGGTACGATGTATCGACTCGGCAACCATAGTGTTAGTACGATTTACCTTTTCGGTACCACAATGTTGATATTGGGTATTGAAACAATAGCCATATCGTTGGTATCATTTACAGACTCGGTATATATATTATATATAGTGAGTTGACTTTGAAGTCGCATTCTGGTATACTTTATATGAAGTGAACTTCACTACTGCAGGTCAACAAATTCGTATAGGAGATTTCACCGTTCAATTGTTCCATATTTCGTACCCAATTATATAGAAGATATACGGTTTAGTACCGACTCCAACTGATGAGTCGCTAGTAACCACGGTCATATTTGAACTAATTTGTTACTGTGGAAGGCAAGAAGTTTGAAACGCACTCCAAAATTGGATTATGCGATAAGTTTTATTTTAACGTTGATTAAACCTCCGGCTTCAAAGCCCAGGATAACGAATACATGTTTTAATACAAATCTAAGCTTCTTACATAATGTAATAACTTTTGCGATTAACATCCGAATCTGATTGAGCAGATTATCGACTTGATAAGTTTCACTTTTCCGTCGACCTCCAAGAACAGCCATTCTTTTTAATCCCAAGCGAGTTTACTGCAACTACGATCAGTAAACTAGGCAAGGTGAGGTATGATAATATTTTTTAATTTAGACAATTCCAACACGCTGCATTCTAATTAAAAGAAAATAATTAAAAGATTCTTGTGTGTCTGTGTGTGTGTAAGTGCGGATGCTTACATGTGCTGAAGGAATGCTATTATGCACTGAAAAGATTAAATTACTAATAACCTATTTGTACAACTAACTTGGTAAAATCGTTACATCCTAACGGAATTCAACAGAACGCAGAGTTTAAAATAAGCCACGAAGATTACTAATAAACGATTTTTGAATGAATAATATGACATAGGAAGCAATTAAAAGAATGAATTAATTTGCAGGCGACGAAGTTAAATAAATATGCTCGAAAGAAATAAATTTACTAATGGTAATGTTACTAGGTCAAACACAATCACCGAACCACTTTGTTTGTAAATCAATCCCATTTTTATCTTTAAATTAATACGCTTACTTATCAAATTTGCCTTTTTAATTAATTAGATTATTTTCAAACTGTCTTTTATCGTATAAAACAAAAATATTTATTGTATAGATCTATATCATCGTCTATTTCCTAACCTGCATTGATTTGTATTGAAAGTCCACTCTTATAAATTGATTATGTTATTAGTTGTAAGTAAGAATTAATATTTATTGATTTGTATTGAAAGCGTCCATTCGTATAAATTGATTATGTTAGCAGTTGCAAGTAAAAACTAATATTTATTGATTTGTATTAAAAGCATCCATTCTTATAAATTGATTAAGTTAGTAGTTGTGAGCAAAAATTAATATTTATTGATTTGTATTGAAAGCGCCCATTCTTAATAAAATTGATTATTTTAGCAGTTGTAAGGAAGAATTAATATTTATTGATTTTTATTGAAAGCGTACATTCTTATGAATTGATTATGTCAGTAGTTGTAAGTAAAAATTAATATTTATTGATTTGCATTGAAGGCGCCCATTCCTATAAATTTATTATGTTAATAGTTGTAGGTAAAAATTAATATTTATTGATTTGTATTGAAAGCGTCCATTCTTATAAATTGATTATGTTAGCTGTTGTAAGTAAAAATTAATATTTATTGATTTTTATTGAAAGCGTCCATTCCTATAAATTGATTATTTCCTCTTTAGCTTCAAACCTACATATTTATTCATTTAAATCGCTGCATAGAATTGTTAAGTTTTGCCAAATATACTTGTTCATTCTTAATCTATACAAATCTTTATTGCTCAGAATCTCAATATTTTACTTATGTTAGTAGTTGTAAGTAATCAATGATTGGTTAACAGTATACCGCTAATATTTGTGGCACAATCTACGAAGAGTGTGTTATTTCAAGGAAAGGAAGAATTGTGAGACTGAATTCATCAAACTTATATGGTCTGTGCTGTCATTAACACAGACTGAATTCCAGCTGTTTTATTCCTTGAAGATATTTAGCGGCTGCCATCTTCAGTTCAACCATCCCAAGTTTTAAAAACCAACTAATTAAGCAAGTTCGATAACTCCTCTAGTCATATCAATTATAATTCAGAATGACCTTCCAATAGATAGTTTCATGTAACATGCATGTTTTGTTGTGCATTATTGTGTGTTGCCATGTCCAGGACTGCTATGTTCATCCAGCTAAGTGAAACGCAAGAAGATGAATATAAATTTGTCATTTACATGCGTTTGACTATTTTCAAGTGTGTGGGGGGGGGCAATAGTGAGACCAATAAATCAGAAACACTCATCATAACAACACGCCAATTTAAGTGATAAAATTAGAAATCTGAAAGAGCTATGCATGTGTGAAATTTTCATTCAGGTTGTACTCAGGATAGGCCTGTTTAATAACAGTTGTTCTCATATCATTAAATAGGCTCACGTCACGCATGTACATGTGTGTATTGATAACCTAAGAAAGATTCAGTTAAATACAGTTAATACACATCCAAAAGAAACTGAAGTCAATAAACTTTAATTTATGCTTTGAACGCGTCAGACCTATCTTTTATTCTTAAAGTTTGATGTGCTGTATTACCAGTGTCATCTCAGTGGATAGGGAGGGGAACATTAAAAAATCAATAAAATAAGAAGCTTAAAGATATGAAATGAATTAAGTAGTGGTTAGATAAGTAAAATTATGAAAAGCATATAACGAAAGTCATTAACAATAAGAAGCCTTACATTAACAGACATAAAGCATACGAAAAAAACAATAATTGATTGCGCGGGTGGTGGTAACAATTCTTTAAATCAAGTTTGCGAGCTTGAAGTAAACTCCAATCCCATTGTTTTTAACCAGTCGTCGAACAACATAACAAAACTACCGCCAGCCGCAACGCACTGACGCCTTTCGACCTTCCATGATCATCATCAGAGTACGACGGCAAACTGACTAGCGAGGATCAAACCGCATTGAATATATATGGAAATCAAATTTAGATAGGCGGCTCTCACCTCTAGCAGTCTCGCATACATTGAACTTGACTGGAAATGTCGGCTGCACAATTTCTATGCAGTCACGAACATTAACTGTTTGCAGCTTTCGCCACATATACACATATAAGCAATACAATAAAACAATAATTGATTGCGCGGGTGGTGGTAACAATTCTTTAAATCAAGTTTGCGAGCTTGAAGTAAACACCAATCCCATTGTTTTTAACCAGTCGTCGAACAACATAACAAAACTACCGCCAGCCGCAACGCACTGACGCGTTTCGACCTTCCATGATCATCATCAGAGTACGACGGCAAACTGACTAGCGAGGATCAAACCGCATTGAATATATATGGAAATCAAATTTAGATATGCGGCTCTCACCTCTAGCAGTCTCGCATACATTGAACTTGACTGGAAATGTCGGCTGCACAATTTCTATGCAGTCACGAACATTAACTGTTTGCAGCTTTCGCCACATATACATATATAAGCAATACAATAAAACAATAATTGATTGCGCGGGTGGTGGTAACAATTCTTTAAATCAAGTTTGCGAGCTTGAAGTAAACACCAATCCCATTGTATTTAACCAGTCGTCGAACAACATAACAAAACTACCGCCAGCCGCAACGCACTGACGCGTTTCGACCTTCCATGATCATCATCAAAGTACGACGCCAAACTGACTATCAAGGATCAAACCGCATTGAATATATATGGAAATCAAATTTAGATATGCGGCTTTCACCTCTAGCAGTCTCGCATACATTGTATTTGACTGGAAATGTCGGCTGCACAATTTCTATGCAGTCACGAACGCTAGCTGTTTGTAGATTTCGCCACACACATCATCAATTCATCATTTCCAGCCACACAAAAGTCAAGTGACTAATGTTTCACTGCCATATAACCATAAGGAGTGGAAAAAAAGTATATAAGTGAATTTAGATAAATTATTATTGAGATTTACGAGAGGGAGAGGAGTAGAGAGAGAAGGAAAACCTTGCTACTATGAGTAAATTTATCAGGATAACTCACAGAAATGAGGCAAACAAACCTCTCAACAACACCATTATGGCCAAGTTAGCATTCGGGCAAGGCGACATAAGCAATACAGCTTCCTTGCGGATTTCACTGTATCACTTCATAAACAAACCAAACCTCGCCAATTTGGTGCTGGATGAGAAAAGAGCTCTATAGGGCAATCGAAATGAGGGCATACGCAAAACGTGACCGAGCCAACGAAGTTGATGGAGCCTCATTTGTTTTTCTAACGACGAGCACTTATTGTCAGATCCAAAAATACGTCTACGGATGTCAACGTTAGTTATTCGTTGTTGGTAACCAACATGTGCTATACTTCTCAAACAACGATGATCGAATGCCTGTAAGCGTCTCAGATCATCAACTCTAAGAGGCCAAGTTTCACTAGCGTATAGTAAGACTGCGCGTACAGATGCATTGTAGACACGACCTTTAAGGCAAAGTGAAATATTCGCGTTTCTCCATAAATGACGAAGGTTCGAGAAAGCTACTCTAGCTTTCGCGATCCATATTCTCACCTCGTCGGACATATTGCCTACGTTATTGATAGAGCTCCCAAGATATGTAAACCTGTCGACTATGTCAAGATCTTCATTCTGCAGTCGCAACGTTGGAGTGAGTGGTGGGTGATCCTGTAACAGTATCTTACATTTAGAGGGTGCGAATTTCATACCGAAAGACGGAACAACGTTTGCTAATCTATTTAAGGTGGTCTGGGCAGCATGCTGATTGTCGAATAATAGTACGATATCGTTCACATAGTCAAGATCGACTAGTTTATCTCCCGAGAGAACTTCAACTCCAGCGTCCTGAATGTGTGAGAATGTTGTTCATAATGGCATCGATTACAAAATTAAACAAAAATGGGGAAAGTGGACAACCTTGACGAACACCACTGATGGTTGTAAAGTTCTGCGTTAATTCGTTGTATACCTTAACGCGACCAGAAGTATTTGTGTAGAGAGCTCGTATAATATTAACAAATTTTGTGGGCACACCGCTTTTCGACAAGATATGGAATAAAACATTGCGATCCACCGAATCAAATGCACCCTTGAAGTCTAGAAAGACGACTATTGTGGGACGGTGATATAAATGTCTCTGTTCGAGAACTTGCCTTAACGGAAAAATATTATCTACACAACCTCGTCCTGCTCGGAATCCGGCCTGTTCTTCTCTTGTTTGTGATTCACGTGAAGCGCTAAGATGACGTAGGATAATCGAAGCAAATAACCTTGATACGACCGGAGTCAAACTTTTACCACGATGGTTATCGTACGAATTACGATTGCCTTTTTTGAAGATGGGAATGATGGTCGACTCATTCCAGTCAAGTGGTACGGTTTCATCATTCCACATATATATAGACAATACAATTAAACAATAATTGATTGCGCGTGTGGTGGTAATAATCAAAGCGGCATATCGAATTTTCTTTCAATATATATGCATTTCTGTTTGATCCTTGCTAGTCACTCTGCGGACGAACTCTGATGATGATAATGGAAAGTCGAAATGCATCAGTGCGTTGCAACTGGCGGTAGTTTTGTTTTGTTGTTCGACGATTGGTTAAAAACAATTGGATTGGTGTTTACTTCAAGCTCGCAAACGTGATTTAAAGAATTATTACCACCACCCGCGCAATCAATTATTGTTTAATTGTTTTGTCTATATATATGTGTGTGGCGAAAGCTATAAACAGCTAATGTTCGTGATTGCATAGAAATTGTGCAGCCGACATTTCCAGTCACGTACAATGTATGCAAAACTACTAGAGGTGAGAGCCGCATATCGAATTTTCTTTCCATATATATGCAATGCGGTTTGGTCCTCGCTAGTCAGTTTGCCGTCGTACTCTGATGATGATACAGGAAAGTCGAAATGCGTCAGTGCGTTGCAACTTGCGGTAGTTTTGTTTTGTTGTTCGACGATTGGTTAAAAACAATTGGATTGGTGTTTACTTCAAGCTCGCAAACGTGATTTAAAGAATTATTACCACCACCCGCGCAATCAATTATTGTTTAATTGTTTTGTCGATATATATGTGTGTGGCGAAAGCTATAAACAGCTAATGTTCGCGATTGCATAGAAATTGTGCAGCCGACATTTCCAGTCACGTACAATGTATGCAAAACTACTAGCGGTGAGAGCCGCATATCGAATTTTCTTTCTAAATATATGCAATGCGGTTTGGTCCTCGCTAGTCAGTTTGCCGTCGTACTCTGTTGATGATCATGGACAGTAAAAATGCGTCAGTGCGTTGCGAATGGCGGTAGTTTACTTCAAGCTCGCAACTTTGATTTAAAGAATTGTTATTACCACCCGCGCAATCAATTATTGCTTAAGTTAAGATATATTTTTGGATTAAAGATGACATGAATGCAGAGGTTGGATGATTAAAACGCGCAGACTTTTGTCTTAATGGCAGGCATACTTTAAGCTCATTGAAAATGTTAATGGTAAACGACTGTTTGATTGCTTTGCAAATTATTTCGTATAAGTGATTTATAGAAGGAAATGTTTGCTTGTTATCCCGCTTCCATGGACACATACAGCCCAGCAACCAGCATACACAATACAATTGTACCAGTATTGTAATCAAGTATCCTGCTGGTACAAACTCAAACATTTACACAACTGTGTGGTCTTCGTTGTGGCAAACTATATATATATATATATATATATATATATATATATATATATATGCAATTGTGAATAATGTATTGCGTAACTAGCAACTAAATTCAGCATGAACGAAAAGTATAATCTCGAGCACATTCGTTTCATGCATACTGAGGACTCAATTGTAGTTGCCGGTACTACGCCATATACCATCTATATATTTTGTCAAGAAATGTGGGACAGATCGACAGTCCAATCTACTATACGAATGAGTATTCCAGCAATAATGGAGTTAACTTTATACGAAGTCTTCAGCATAGATAAACCGAGCCTATTATATTCGTACCATGTATCAACTCTGTACTTGGAAAACCATGTATTAGGTGTTGCGCACCTAGTAACAAATTAGTTCAATTATGACCTGAAGGATAAACCAAGGACGCCATGAACGGAAACTATAATCTCATGCACATTTATTTCGTGCTTACTGGCGACTCCTAAGAGCCGGTATTACGCCCTTTACTCAAATATATAGTGAGTAACGTGTGTAATACCGGTTCCTACTGATGAGTCGCGATTAAGCACGAAACGAGTGTAAAGAGATTATACTTTCCGTTTATGCTGTCTTTTGAAAACCATGTTTGTACCCTTTACAGCCTCGGTATATATTATATATAGTGAATTGGCTTTGAAATGCGATAACTGATATCGATCAACACCAGAGTGCATGGATTTTCTTGAGTAACAAGTGTTCAGAATTAGTTTTAATTATCAATGTTAGTGAATGTTAGCTCAAATTGAAATCCACCGTATTGGTACTATATACCGACTCGGCAACCACAGCGTTGCTAACACGTACTTTTCCGACAACCGCAATGATGGTAGCAGATGCTGACACAAAAGCCATAGTGTTGGTACCATTAATTGAGCTTGTTATATATATATATATATATATATATATATATATATATATATATATATATATATATATATATATATATTATACGTATTGTGTTGGCTTTGAAATCGCATTGTCGAAGAATTTATTTAGCGAACTTCACTACTGCAAGTTTACACATTTGTATAGGAAATTGTACCGTCTAAATTTCCCACATCTCTTGACCAGTGGGTATAGGGCGTAGTACTGGCTTCTGCTGAGGATTCGCCAGTATGCACGAAACGCATGTGTACATAAAATTGTACCTTTCATTCATTTAGACATTGGCTTATCCTTCTGTTCTTATTTGATCTATTTTTACTAGGTACTCAATACCATATAAACAATTACACTTATACAGGACAAGTGTAAAGGAAAATCGATGGCACAACTACCTCAAAACCGGAGCCCACAAATCGTCATCAATCGTAAAGTGACCCCTGCTTCTATTAATGGTCAACTATAAGTCCAATAGGAAAGCCATGATTTCACGGTAAATTAGCTCTACGTTCATTTGTGCCTCCACACCTGTTTATCACTTTTGTTAATAGTAACAAAGGCAAACATTTAAAAAGAAACAACCAATATCCTCGAGAAACATTAATTCCAATCCACAGCTTCAAACGCAACCACTTACCTGTGAGCACTGCTTATCTAACTTTTGGTGCTCCGAATGGCCCTTTTCAATGCCGCAGTCTTTGTCTAATATCGGCGAGTTTCCAACTGTTGTAACCTTATTCATGGCCAATTCGACAGAGACTGAGTTGGTTGAATTCGAATGATTTACTAGAAGACACACATCATTCGGATGCAGTATTTGGTTCGAGGAATAGTCAACGACACAACCATTGGTTGAGAGAGAAGCTGGAATTTTCTTCTGGGTGTTGAAAAGGAGAGGTCGTCCGACAGATAGAATTTTGTTCAGCTGATCGGCCAGCTGTATATAACCAGTCTTGCTAGCCAAATCGACAGTGAATGAATAACAATTTTTGTGGAAACTTCTGAGAGCACATCTTGAAGTGAACTCTAGTTGACACTGGTCATTAGAAGCCACGCAACTCCCAGAAGCACAATAACAACACTGCTGAACAGCAGCGTTCATTGCTCTGGAAGCAATCACTCTATCCCTCTGGTCATTGCGGGATCGGAATTTCTCGCTTCTTCGTCGAGTACGTCCGAAAGGATGCATTGGCGCCTGTGGATCGTAGTGACTGGCTGTTGATTCGTGTTCTCTTTCGATCGGCATAGCTGAATTCCGTTCACGTAGAGAGTTGCCACCAGGAACAAAGTGATCAGGCCATGACTCAAACCAATGAAGTCCGAATTCGTGGGCTAAACACCTAAAAAAAAGATTGTCGTCTAGGTTAAATGTAACAATACACTGAAGCAAGTTAAGCTAAACTACAGCCTGGAATAACAAAAAAGACTTTAGTCGTATACATATTTTTAGTTATTTGTCTGTGCGAATACTCAGTTGTACTGCATTATCTACCGGGGAGTTATCATGTTTGGCAATCAATTCTCATTATAAAATAACTACAAAAATAAATATAATACAAAAAATGACTTTTACCATGAAAGGATCACCATATCTGCTGAGGCGTGCCTGGTGGATAAGTATACGAGACCAGCGCTGACACCTATATATCAACGTCTGCCTCTTTCCCGTCTCTTTCCTTTTGTCAATCTAACAATAACGCTCTTTTAGATGCTATGAATATGGTGGTTGTTGATTATATCTCTTAGCCCAATATTTGATTGCAAAATATCTAAAATAGCTCAAGTAGACTACCATTCATTGAACCTATATTAGGTTTTAATGTCGGCGCATTTAAAGTCCGAACATTGGAACAAATTGGACAATAAGAAGCTTTCGTGCACACGTGGGATAAATAAGAAATCGATACATGATGCGTATAAAAATCCAGAATGAGATCCTTCCAGCATTACGGAACTGGATGCAACATCCTGATCTACGCGTTATTGGCTTCGCACATCTGGCTCCATAAAACTTTCCATAGCCAAACAATAGGTTGTCAGTAATGCACTTAGCTCACGATCTGAAGCTTGTTTAATTCAAGGAATCTCTGTAAGCAACCGATTTTGAGCGGCAAATTTAAATACGTCTACAAAATCAATGCCAGAAACCTTACCCAACGTTGTCTTTTCGTTGGATTTGCATATACTCCCTCGGATTGAAATACAGATAACAGCAAGGTGACTTTTTACTCTACTTTTTACAAAGTAGAGCAAGAAGTTCATATATGGTCTTATTTAGGTGTGAAATGAATACTCAAACTGGGCGCTTGACCAACACGAAAATTCATCTATGTGGCATTTATACCTTATGCTCGGAACGCAACGATAACTATGAACGACGGTTGGATAGATGCGCAAAACTTAAATAGCACAAACTTCAGATGTAATGTAGGATGTGCTCTAGTCCTCGAAAAACGGTAAACTCAAATAGATCATGCACAATTAGTTATAAACGACATGACTGCCTACAGTACTGTCGTTGATATTGGAACATATTTCGACTTGGACCATGCACTTTTTCGTCATATTTACCAAACAGCTAAACAAAAATAAAATTTCGAATATTTGTAAGCAAACGCGAATAACTGTCTTTCCATAAAAGACAATGAAGGCATTCTAAAATCAAAGTAAACTGATCTGGATGGTGACAATTCGAACTTACTATAGACGAAGATAAATTCCATTGTGCACATTGAAGGTGTTACTGTATTTGGCATAGTAGGCTTCCGTAGAAATAGGCATTGGGTTCATGAAAAATCTATGGAGATTCTCGAAACTTGGCGCAAAATTCCACCTAGTTCGGCCTATAATAATACTTGTAGAGTTATAAGACGTCAACTTAGGTGGAGTCGGAAAATCGATCTTGAACCATTTTAAACCATACGCAATGAAGAAATGGAAAAATCATTCACATCAGGTAATAGCCGATGTTTTTTCAACTTTTTCGCAATATAGATCCGAGAACAGCATGTCAAAACTATCAATGATAGTAACAGCCATCTAATAATCGATAGAAAGTCGGCTTTATACATTTAAAAAAATTTATTGAGCACCTGCGTCCAGTATGCCCACATCAAAAATGTGGAACACAAATCTTGAACCACCATGAGAGCTAGAAATGCCGAATGAAATCCTATCTCTTAAAAGTCGCAAAACTGCAAACCCCGATGAGTTATTTCCGAGTTACCTAAGGGATGGTGGTGACAATTTCTGAGGTAGTGGCTAACCGCATTCTTATTATACAAAGAGTGAGACGAGTGTGTCAGTTGTTTTGAGTCAGTCAACCATCATTTCTATCTTCAATCGCAAATTGTGTGATAAACATCATGGCTTCACACCAGTCGTAACCGGCTTAGAAAAAAACAAGCCAGATTCCATTCAGGACTAGGTTGTTCAGATTTTACGTTTACCCTACGGCAAGATCTTCACTCGCGGCATGTACACCGTCGTCACACAAAATCCGTCTTTCCAGACTTTTAGGACTCAGTGGATCTCAATAGTCTTGTCGATAATCTGTCAAATCATGGTACCTACCAGAAATTTGTAAATATTACACGCGCCCTTTACGCGACGAATTAACACGCCATATTACCACCAACAGTAGTTGTCGCCAAGGCTGCCACTTCCCACTTTTGTTAAATTTTGCACCAGATGCTATTATGAACAACACTCTTCTAGGCTCACAGGATATTGGTGTCGAAGTTCTTACGGACGGCAGCTTAGTCGATATTGACTACGATATTGTAGTATTTTTGGACAACCGATAATCTGCACAGGCCACCTTGAATAGATTAACTACCGTTTTCAGTCTACCGGTATGAAATTCGCATCCTCTAAATGCAAGATGTTTTTAGAGAATTACCCACCACTCACATAAATTATGCGGCTGCAAATTGAAAATCTGGACTTAGTTGGCAGATTCATATATCTTGGTAGCCTTATCAATAAATCAGGCACTATTACTGACTGGCTATTATGATAATTGCGAAGGCTAGAGCACCATTCTCTAACCGTCGCCATTAAAGGAGACTCTAGAACATCGAATTCTTCCCAATAGTTTGTGCACAATGCACCTGAATGTGCAGCTTTGACATACGATAGTGAAATCATGCCCACGTAATCTTCATTATTAAGACACGTTGAGATAACACTACTTTTGTTAATACAGACAAAATTAGCGTAAGGTATCGGACCCACTTGGTTGGAAATACATCAATAGCGGCATAACTCAAAAGCCCCTTCACAATATTTTCACAAATGAAATAAATAAGTCAATAAAAAAACGCATTACTTATGTTTTGCTTCAGCTCACTATCAAGTGAATACTAACCTGCCCTGTCGTTCAAAGCCTTTGCTTGCATCTTTCAGTCGGACACCAAGAAATTCACGCCCTTCCGCCAATCTTGTGTCTGGACGCAGCCACAGCCTTCGCAAAGCCTCTGCCTAGGCAAAGCACATTTTATACCAGTTCGAAAGTAATAGGAAAAACAAAGGGAATAAAATGAACAAGTAATATTTCATTAGCAAAAATGGGAGATTATAGCGAAAACATAGTCAATAATTGATTCACCATTCAACGAAGCGATAATTTCAATAGATCAGCACTCAAGCAAGGCTGCAGATTTACCGGGCCCAACTTTTAAGCATATGCCTAGAACCGTAAAACTACACGCTACTCAACATACCACTTTTACGTGCACCGAAAAGAGAAATATGTTTAAGCAATCATCGATTGCGCGAGTGGTGATAACAACTATTTAAATCAATTTTGCGAACTTGAAATAAACGCGAAGCCTATTATAAAAGCATTTGTCAGTATAAATTACTCATTGCATAAGGTAGCGAAGGCAATCCATCTGGTAGACCGCTTTTTCCATTATTAGAACCACTTCAACTTCACGTCTTAAGAGCTACTAAATGGGTTCCACCTGAAAAGAAGTCCAATATATATATTGATCGTTTCGATTTTCACCATTTTTTTAAAATATAAGAACAAAACAACGTACTCCATGGAATAACATTTATTAATAAATCTAATTTCTACAAGTATCTTCAGCCATTGTTCTGGATTAATTACGCAAAAGCAGTGGTCTAAATTGCGCAAAACAAAGGCTAACATAACGAAGAGGAGATTGGTTACGACAAATGTACAGTGGGATTGGATGAACGAATATACTAATGAATCCAGAACAATGGCTGTAGATACTGGTAGAAATAGGATGTATTAATAAATGTTATTCCATGGAGTACGTTGTTTTGTTCATATATATATATATATATATATATATATATATATATATATATATATATATATATATATATATAAAATGAAAGTGTATGTAGTGTACACCAATGTGGCGCTATGGATAATCACAGATTCGGAAGCAAACGTGTTCAGGTTCGAGCCACGTATGCGGCAAATTATGGAGAGTACGCGAAGAGATTATAATATGTACGAAACCGGACTACCGGATGAAATGACTGCTACCTTATGCAACGTTTAGGTTCTACTAATAAGTTTTTATATAAAGGAATTTGTGTTCAAATTAAGCGCTATATACAAGACAATTAGAAGATCTATTGTTGCGAGTTCCTAAATCATGAAACCACAAAAAGTTTTATAAAAAATCTAACACGCATCTGGTTCTCGACGTTTAACCTATTAGACGAGGGCACCTTGATAGATGCGAGGCAAATCTAATCCACGTCCCAAATTGTTAAAATATGTTCACCTTGTTTATTACGCCAAACTTGGGCTATTTGTATGCATTTGTAAATTGAATTGTAAAATAAATCATGTATGAAAGCATAAATTAATTATAAACCAGATCTAAACAACACAGTTAAAAAAGGCTACCTAGGTGAGTTCTGAGGAAAATATAATGGTCTTCTTTAATCGCATGGTTTAGATCATCCCTATGGTAAATCTATACATACAGTCATTATTTAGTTTGAAATTTAAGTAACCAATTAAATGAATACGTAAAACGCAATCGAGCCAACGCAATTGATAGAGCCTTATTTTCTTTCTAACGAGGAGCACTTATTCGCCGATTCAAAACACGTCTACGGTTGTTAGCTTATTCATTGCTGGTAACCTATATGGGCTATGCCTCACAGGCAACGGTGAGCGAATCCATGCAAGCGTCTAGATACATTGTACACACGAACTTTAGGGAGACTGGCGGACTCGCGCTTCGTCATACATGGCTGAAGTCGTAGAAGGGTACACTAGTCCTCATGATTCTCATATTCATCTCGTCCCTCTTATTGCCTGAGCTGTTGATAGAGCTACCAAGATATGTAAAGCTGTCAAATGCGTTTAGATTTGCATTCTGCAGCCGCAAGGTTGAAGTGAGTGGTGGGCGAGACAGTAGACGAATCGTGCGCTTAGATGTTTCCAATTCATGCTGGAGGACGGAACGATGACTGCTTGTCGCAGAAACTCGTTTACGCATAATAATAATAATAACATAGCTTCTGCCAATACCGGGTTGATAATTCTTGCCATCGGAGAGAACATACACGCCTTCATCCTGAACTTAAGGGAAGAATATAATGTATAGTGGCATCTATTACAAACGTAAAGCAAAATTGGAAGTGACATGCCTGACGAACGACATTGATAGCAGCAAGGTTGTGCGATAATTCCATACAGACGTGTACCTGACCAGAAGTGATATTGTAGAGAACACAGATAAAATTAATCAATACAGAGAGCGGGCCACCTCTCAATGGAATATTCAATAGCACGATGTGATTCACTGAGCCAAAGCCTTACAAACGGCCATTGCGGAAGGCGACATATATGTCGCAGTTCAAGTATTTCCCTTAATGAAACATATTTTCTAAACAACTTCGTTTTGGCGGTAATCGGATACATTTTGTAAAACCTGTGATTCACACTAAGTGCTAAGATTGCGTAAGGTAATCAAGGCAAATAACAAAGAGACAACTAAAGTCGAGCTTCTACCATGATGGTTACCACACGAAAACCGTTTGTTTTTTTTGTAAATAAAGTGCAGATTCCGAAGCAGACGTGCCCAGGTTCGAGTCCTGTCCGCGGGAAATTCTGGCCAGTACATGATAAGTTCCAAATAAGGATGAAACCGGTCTACTGGATGAATTGCCTTTTCTACACTATACAATTCTTAGTTTATACTGACATATGTAAGTAATTAATGTGTCAGGTGTTTATATCAAGACCGCAACCTTGATTATAATAACTGTCGTTCACCACCCGCGCAACCAACGTTCGTTTAATTATATAAAATAGATAATTGTCTGACAGATATCGTTTGAATGTTTGCTCAGTGCGAGCTTTAAATGTTGTGGGGTGTAGCTTTGCATTATCAGTTTCGCAAATATATTATTGATACCCATTTCCGAGTACGCATCGAGCTTGTCATCTTATTGGCTGGAAGAAAGGGGCAAATCCACACCCACCCATTAAGAAGATAATCTCGATGCGTATTTCGAAATGAGGATCAGTCGGAACCTTTTAGAAACTGATCGTGCAAAGCGATAACGCGCGAACGCAAATCGCGGTGGCTCAACATATTTTAATAGCAATCTTTACTAAACATCACAATTAAAAATTGGAAAATATAATATTTAGATACATCAGGAGTGTATGTATGAACTGCGATCTAGTTTGTGGTGGTGAACCTATGCATTGAGGTTTATTAGAAGGAGGGAAACCTAGAACCACATATAAACATGGTCAAATTAATAAATCAGAGCTTGCATGTCGTATAGTGAAGACGAATCGTACAATGAACTGGGATGGTTATCGACGAAAATCAATAGGTTGTCATTGCAGATTAATTAAGGAATTTATTGAAATTAAGTCAAAAGATAATGTCACGAATGAAACAGCGGTAGAACATTGGCCCTCGTTAGTGCTCAGTAGTTTGTGTCCCAGATTCGGAATGAAATGTGCTCCAGTCTGCGCCCTATGCGCAGAAAATACGAAGCATTGCTTGAAGCGTTTCCGATAAGGCTGAACGCGGTCTACCGAATAAATTGCTTTTGCTTTTAATTGCATGTTGATTACACATGGTTTTAGAATAAACACGCTCAAAAATAATATTATACGCGATTGAATATTGCACAATTAGCTGATCATTTTGTTCAATACAACAGTTTATCCATGTCTATATTTTCTCTAAATATATGCTGACACGTATTGTCTAGCACTTTTCACATTTGTCAGCTCATCACACCAGAATGAAAAAATAATATAGCAAGCTACAAATTTCGTTGATACGGAATTATTTATACTTGTAAATGGTTGTTTTTATAACAATTACTGATGCTTCGTTAGCTAGGCCTACGTCGCGTATTTATTCATAAGTCTATAGCTGTTAATCGTTAAATCAAAAATATAATTTCATAAACACGTACGTCCATTTGAGTGGAAATACCGTCGGTAAATGACAATTTCTCTGTGCATGCGTCAGACTCAAATATTGTGTGTAAGCATCCTTTTTATAAAATTCTCTTTCTAATGCTTGCCTTTTATTATTAATTTGACCACCAGGAACGGTAATTCATTCATTGGCTTCCTTTCAATCGTAGATTAGAATTTACTAATCGAATTATGTAAATGTGATAAATTTATCCTGTCATTATCAAAATGATTTCATATAACTCATATATCATCTGAACTGTGTTTGCATTTGGAACAAACAACGGTTGTTCCAGTAAGAAATTACTTCATAATATGAAATATTTAGAAGGAATATAATTCTTCTTTGGTTTAATGCGCCTAATCATCATTTTACTGCTTTTCAATATTTACAGACGATCAATTGTAACACAACAAATGCATTCTATTGCATTAGGTACCGTTTCGTTGGTATACATGAATATTACATCCCAGATCACCAATCTTCCACTTCCAGCTAATAGATGTTTACTAACAATTTCAATTAGTGATCTATGAAGTATGCGTATTGTCTTATTCTTTAATAAAGAAATTTAGACATTTTATATGTTGAAATTTGCTGGACATTAACACTAGTTACCAAGTGTATTCACCTTTACTGAACCTTTCACTGTAGGTGCGACTGAATCTCTCTGTACGATAGTGCTGGCTGGGACCGAGTCCGGTTCATCATTTCTGTTCATTTTATTTTTTAACAGCTTTACTTCGCATTATAAACTATCAGTTGAGTCTCTTTTTATTTTTTTTATGCCTAGATATTACTGAGGTGTTCTACATCCTTTAACTATAGTCTATTTGACTCATCAGAACCATTGCTCCTTCTTAATCTTCTTTGCAATAAGTTTCGACATTTGTTTATTTCCTAGACGTTTACCTTTGGAATTGATCTCGTACTCGTTATTTTTGTTTCTTACAACCGTTTCATCCATGTCTAATTTAAATTTTTTCTTATCCTAAGTTTTAATTTCTTCCATGATGATCTGATTTTGTGGTGATCTCAATCCTAATAGCCTTGTTAAGTAATTAAAGATGGGTTTGATTAATATTAATTGCATAAAGAATTATGGCATAAGTAGTTACGCTGAACTGATACTATCGATGGAATATCGATGAGCGCTATCTCTTTATAAAAAATGGCGCCATTGAATTCGGATACTTGTTACATCCAGTGAAAGTCAATGTTGGTTCAAGAAAATAACTACATGACGTCCTGGAAAAATTTCTATGCTGAATTTATGCCTTAGCGTGGGCGCGGTTTGTTTAGGAATATAACTCCATATCATTCAGGAGAAATTTCTATTCTGTATTTCAACCTAAATAAGTGCGGAATATAACTCGTTATCATATATATATATATATATATATATATATATATATATATATATATATATATATATATATATATGTATTAATTGGGGTACAGTTGGTTCAGGAACATACCTCCATATCGTCCTGAAGAAATTTCTATTCTGTATGTATAAATTAATAAGGGTGCGGTTGGTTCAAGAATATAACACGTTATCGCCTAGGAGAAATATATATTCCGTATATATGCATTAATTGTGGCGCCGTTGGTTCAGGAACATACCTATGTATACATTATTAGGAGCGTGTTTGGTTCAGGAATATAATTCCATATCATTCTTGAGAAATTTCTACTTTGTATGTATGCATTAAGGGGGGGGGCGATAGGTTCAGGAATATAACTCGATATTGTCCTGGAAAAATTTCTATTATGTATGTATGCATCATTAGGGGCGCGGCTGGTTCATTAGTATAACGCCATATCGTCTTGAAGAAATTTACATTTAGTATGTTTGCATTAATATTGAAATTATTTCTGTAGTTTTTAATAATTTTAGCTGCTTAAATTGTGTTGTAATTTCTACACTTTTATATTTTGTTCGATTTCAATTTAGGTGTTGCGTGGTTACCTCCGGCCTATGGTGGTTGTATTGCTGGCGTAAATCATTTCCCTTTTCTTTCATTGTCTGTAAGTTTAACTATCAAACATTATATTTTTCTTTTAAATTTTTTGACAACATTTTAAATGTAGAATAGACTTGTCAATCTCGGCTATAAATAAACACTTGCCGTAAGCTATAGCTAAATCTACGGGATTATATATTTGCTCTATTTTTACGCGATCTTGAGCAACATTTTAATTTCATTTTTCCTGAGATTATAGATCTCCTATAATATTGCTTTAACTTGAAAGTAACCATAATTTGCAATTTTGTATTAGGTGGTGCGTACCTAGTAAAAATTTAATAGAAATATGACTAGAAGGATAAACCAAAGTCAGCGGTTGTATTTTTTTACTTTTCCCTCTTTAACCACTGATGTCACACTTGATTATGCCATTCTACATGGTAGGAACATTAATTAGTTTGACTCATGCTGTGAGACAATTCGAATTCATTTTACTAAGATGTGTATGTAATTATATTTAACTCATTAATTACTAGTTCTAGACATACAAAAACGCGCATTCGCGACGTGAATATCCAGTAAAACGTCAGTAGCTAGTATGAGATCAACCTGCCATAAGTATTAATTGAGTGGTTTGATTGAAATTTAACACTTATTATTTGTTATTCTTTATTTTTATGATGGACTGTTGACTGATAAATATTCTTAGAGAGCCTAGAAACAATCCTGTGTTAGCTTTTTTGTTTCACTTCTTAAGGTTATATGGCAGTGAAACATTAGTTACTATTTGCTTTTGTATGGTTGTAGATGATGGTGATAATTTCATATATATATATATATATATATATATATATATATATATATATATATATATATATATATATATAATATATCGCATTCAAGATCATTAAGAATATAAACTTTCAATCATCACATGTTATATATGGATAGTTTAATTATAACGACGGCATAATAGACCAAATTGGCAATAAATCAAAGCTAATACGCGTGATATAATTGGACTAGTTGTGATGCCGTCGTAAAGTCCATCCCCTCCTCAACGTGGTACGACGGTGTCAACCATGTCTCGATGGCCGATCGTACATGGGCTAACGGGGCTATGGCGGTGGTGTCACCAGGGCGTGGTGGATTTCCGACCGGCAATCGGATCTCCTATAAAATACCACATGAGCCCGACGACGGCACCATGACTCGGCGTGTGTTCCCCGCCACAAAAGGGTTCAACATCCACAGGATTACATGGACTCCTGGACAGTACCCCGTACTTCCGAATGGCGAATGAGCTCTCAACAGCCACCGGCAACCATGCAACTTACTGCTGCCTTGCAGACTGCGCTTGGATGTGCAAAGGCTAGAGGTGCGTCCTCGACCAAAAAGCCGAATGGTGAGGGGACACCACTTGTACCAAATTCCCAAGAAACTCCATGAAATGTCATGGAGCCGGCTTATCCTCCAAAAGGAGTCAGCCGCAGTAAAGTAAGTAAGTACTAGTTGTGATGGCTAAAAGTCTTTGCGTGCAGCAAAGACAAACAATTCATGCAAATTCATCGCAAAATTGTGCGAGTTGAAGTGAATACTTAGCTGAGTTGAGTTCTCGTACAAAAAAAAGTATCTCCAAGACTTCGTAACACAAAGTTTTATGCTCTCATTTTGAATTTTTTATAATAATAATTATTATTTAACATAATGTATGAGGATCATATCGATCAGAAATGGAGTGCAAATAACATGAGACGGCATATATTTATTAGGCACTGAAAGCAATGAAGTGAAATGTCAAACATAAGCTCAGCCGTATTATTATTATTATTATTTTTAGTAGTAGTAGTAGTAGTAATAGTAGTAGTAGTAGTAGTAGTAGTATTGGTAGTATTAGTATTAGTATTTGAAGTAGTAGTAGTAGTAATAGAATTAGTAGTATTGTTGTATTAGCAGCAGTTGTAGCAGCAGCAATATTAATATTATTATTATAATAATAAGTGGTAGTAGTAGTAGTAGTCTTTGTAATATAGTATTTTGACTTCTGTCAGTCATTTAATTACTATTGATGTTGTTTATTCTCTTGGTGCCAAACGAATTATGAGATTTTTGTCATTGTTTTGCAAAGGTATTGATATTCTTAGCATATGGGGTGGTAAAGTGAGCAGTTACATACTTTATTGATGAGTGCCTAGTTTTATGGCGCCTCTATAGGAATTATTAATATTTACTTTGAAGCAAGTCAATATTCCTAATGCTTCAGATGGCTATTTATGCACGATAAAAAACTCGCCGCTTAACAGATAATTGTTAGTTAATATGTGAACGATAATTAACCTGTTAAAAGTAACTGACTTAGAAGATAAGAAACTAATTTGGCTTTATCTACGGCCATTGTATAAACTGAAAAGCAGAACGTTTGCATCCAAAAAGCAGTGACGTTGGGCTATATTACTTTACATAGTATTTAGTGGTTTAGGATTGGTTTTTCATTACAATTTCTATTTTATTGATTGTCTCAATACTTGACATGAAAACATGCAAGTGAGGTGTGCGCAGATTCATATGAAGAAACGATTATTGCTGTGATTTACTTGATTCTTTATAGTTATCTAACGTTTTGTTGGCCTATTCGTTACTATAATTTTATTAGATTGCAGATCGAACAATTTCACTTTACTTTTATATCTGATGGTATTGCGTTTGGTTAAGCTAAATGTTAACTTCCAAGTTATTAAGGTCTTAAGTAAGTGTTGTAAACTATCATAGTACTTACGATGAAGTCTTCGCTGATTAGAATTTTTCTGGAACAATGTATTTGTTGGGAGTGTAGAAAATTGCATTTTAACTAAATATTACCGACTCAAAAAACAGAAGGTAGTCATTGACCAATGGACGCGTAAATACCATGCTTTTATAGATTTGTGTATCTTGGTGGAAATTTTATTGAAACGGATTTATTTGCTACTGTATGTGTGACTGTTCAGTCAAGGAATTTGGAACAGAACGATAATACCTTGAACAGATTAGCATTCGTCATTCCGTCTTTTAGTATAAAATTAGAACAGTAAATACAAATTACTTCTCCAAAATCACCAATCAATAAGTTCAAGTCTGCGTCTTTATGTTGAGAATCTAGCGGCATTTTCAAGATTTGCATGTCTCGGTAACTGTATCAATAACTGGATTAAATGAGTTACGAGATGAATATTGGAATCGCGAAAACTTGACTAGCTTTATGGAACTATTGCCATATAAGGAAAAGACAAGGGCAACACACTCTACCTTAAAATTCATGTGTGCAGTTTTCGTCTGCACCTTCGAAACTTGGTCCTTTGGAGTCGAAGACTTCAGACGTATACAAGAGTTCGACTACAGTTGTTTAAAAAGCATAGTCCGTGTAGTTTACAACCAACGAATAAACAATACTGATATCCGTGGACGTATTTTAGAAGCAGTCGAAAGGTGCATTTTCGTTAGACAATTAAATAGGGCTTCATCAGCATTTCTGGACCGGTCACGTTTTACGTTTTCCTTCAATTCATTTTATCAATAGAGCATTATCCTCTTTGGGAGAACCAGATTGTTTTATACCACAAGATGGACAGATTTTTACTTAACAGATACAGCTAAAATCACTAACAATCAAATTTGGTTGTGTAGGACACATTCGTCTACCAGGATTTCATCAATGTGCGCATCATAGATCTTTGTTGGAACCTCTGCGCAATATGGCATCGATCCGAACTCAGTTGTGTTCTTGTTTCTCGATCTTGTAAATTTCTTTTTATATTTGTGCAAAGTTAATCGCGGGGATTGTTCATGCTTACGAAAAGTTGCAGCAGAAACCGCAATGGAGCTTTATAGTCGATTTCGCGTTGCCTTATAGCTGGCTTGGCCATAATGCTTTTGCTTAAATGTAACTGATGAAGATCCACGGTAATGTAGATCGAAATATATTGCAAAAACAAAATTACTGGAACAATGAAAGCTGCGTTAGTCAAAACGCAGATCAGGTAATTTTATCACTCATGGCATGTTTTTATGACGAAAATGTGAGAGCAATCTCAGTTACGTCATTTTAAATTGAGTGTATAACACGAATAGTTAACGCATGCAAATGGTAAATTCTTATTCAGCCACTCTAGTCTCACTTAGTTCGATGAAAATATTAGTTACGGAAATGCACACACACACATGTTATCTAGTGAAAGATCAGTCTGAAGTATAAATGGTATGGCTAGAGGAAATAACATGCTTGCTTCATTAGTTTCATTTGTTAAACTTGTGAAGATAGACAAACTGCAGAAGGCTACTGATAAAAGTAGCCGAAATGTATTAAAGAATGAAAACTAGTGGAACAATAAAAGCTGCGTTAGTCAAAACGCAGATCAGGTAATATCTAGTGAACCGTCAGTGAGTGCTAATTGATTACTGTAGTTTCATTAGGATTAGTGTAAATGTGCCGACACATACATATATACATGATACGCTCTTACCCTGTAAAAAGACAATTAGGCTTAAGAGATCTAGTAATAATTATAAATGAAAGAGTTTAAAATAAATTTACCACCTGACTTAATGTTTGTCAAATTGTTTATGGGATGTGATTTCCGTTGAGAAGTGCTTCCGAAACAGGAACCTTGACTATTCGGGGTAAAATTGAAGACAGTGGATACAAACACCTTTTTGAGCAAAACAAGAGCCAGGTAATTAACTTATTCCCTGTTGTGCAACATGTTTCTCTTTACGCATCTAATTTTACTGTTGTGCGATCCACTACTAGGACGAAACATTAAGGTTCAATTTCGTTTGTGAAGACAAGTATAGTTGGAAACAGCCGAAACAAATTGGCCTAATTTTTTAATAGTGTATAATGTCATAGTTGAATACGCGTAGCCACTTCATACGGACGACTACAACATATTTGTATAATTTGAGCTGAATACCATCAACAGCTTTATCTTTCTTGTCAAATCTGTCGACTTTTATTGTACCTCGTCATAATTTCTGGCTTTGTCAACGTGTTTTGTATTCGACGACGGCTGCTGTAGCGCAAATTTTCTGGCAAATTAGTTTGCTTAGCGATTGCATGTATAGTCGAAATATGGTTTCCTATTGTGTCCATCACTAGTTGACTGGTCGTAATTAACCACCTTAGATAACGGATGCACACTTGGTATTTCATATCCATAATCCGTCGAGCAATTACCACCTCTTGATGCGTGAAATAGTCTGCCCATGATTGCTCGAATGTATCTAAAATAAAAATTTTGCGGATTGACAAAATCAAGAGTTTTTTAATAACCCAGAGTAGCCATCTATCGTCAATAAGCTAATTATATATATTCAGGGTTTTCTAACTAATTGTATGTAAAGTTATGTTATAATGTACTTACTGTATATATATATATATATATATATATATATATATATATATATATATATATATATATATAAAATTTATACCCCTTTCCGATGATCATTTTTTCTAAATATCGAATTATAAGTCTGGTTGTCCGTTCGGACAACACATACATAGTGAGTTCCCGTCGAGTGCTGGCATTAATAAGACGCCGAATTCGGGTACGAACAGTGATGAGAAACAAACGAAAAATTCTGAACAACAACAGATGTCCACTTTAAATAAAACACACAGATGCTGTCCAATGGTTGGGCCTCTCGCTGCAGTTCCTTCAACAGAAAACCAAGCTGTACCCACAAAACCGTTATCAATAGGTAAGATGAATTTACTTGCATTAAATTACATAATTCGTCAAAGCAACTTTGCGAGCTTGATATAAACACCAACTCCATTGCATGTAACCAGCCACATAACAAAGAAAACTTACCGTCATTTACACGTACATGTTTTTCATTTTACTGGGTTATATTGCAATATTGTTTAAAGAATTTCATATGCAATTAGTGTCTTTTTACCATTACTATATTTTTTTAAGTGACCAAGTTACTTCTAACGATACAAAAATCACTAAGTTTATACATACATATATACGCAATTATTATATTGAAATTCCGTCTCTAGTCATTTGAACTGCGTCCCAATATCCGAGCACTGGAAATTAACTAAAGGAATTATGAAAATCAGGCTTCTGTTTAGCCACCTGCAAATACAGCTAATAGCGCGTCAATCAGCATGTGGAACAATGTAGATGAAAAGCCTAATCATGCCATGGCGTTGCCATCGACAATAAAACCTGAAGACACGTACTCTGACCCTACCAACATCAAAACTCTTCAGAACACGTAATTTTCGACTAATCTTACAGATGATCTCAAACTGACTGGTAAGCTTCGAAAGAATTTGTCTGTCAGACTGAACGATGGCCAACGATTTAATGTTGATAATGAGTTTGAATCAGTCGTCATTCTGGCAAGGTAATATGGGTACCTGCAATTTTGCAAATGCAGCTCATCAAGCCCTTAAAAAATCTCCGTAATCCGCTGAATTTTAAAACGGGAGCGAGAGAGTGGTTAAAATAATATAACTCATTTAATTTAATGTGAGATGGAAAGTCACACATTTAATAAAGTGATACAGAATTGCATTCTCATGAATGTCTTCATAACCGTTGGAATGGATGATCCCTTTTCTAAATTTTTAAAGTTCGGTGGAATAAATAGTCTGGCGGCTCTGCATCAGCTTCTCGTCACTATCCAGAGTGAAATTCCAGCTCAAAAGGAATGAAAAAATATTTTTGTGTGCTCATTCAAAAAATAGGTCGACATTAGTACGCTTTCCAACTACCATGGTTTTCAAAAGGGAAATTGTTGCGTGACGGGAAATCGATGTATTACCTGGTCCTTGTTTTACGAAAAAAGTTTATTACATCCACTGTTTTCGTTTACCATGGTTTCAGTTCGTTGTTTCAAAAGTGGTCACTGTCATTTTTATCAAAAGAATTTGCAAAGAGCTGGAGACGCGATCTTGGTCAAAATGGACAGGGCTTCGAACGGGAATGGGATGTTTTGACTAATTTGATGTTCTCATTTTCTATCTCGAGTTGCGCCTCAGGTTTCAGCGTCTGTTAAGCGTTGCTCTGTTAGACTAATTAGCCTCTTTCAATTCTTTATCGAACTAGATGTTAGAATGTGCTCGGCTTAATGTTGCGGTCCCAAGTAAAGTTGTTCAATTACTTAAATCCTTTTACAATGGTTCGCCAGTCTGTAATCGCACTGGTTTAGTGTATTACTGAACCTTTTGTGATTGGCTCCGAGATGCAAAGGTGACGTTTTATTGATTGCTTGTGTTATTCTATGTCGTCGTCGCGTCTCTGCTGAGATCACTGAAACGCTGTCCGGAGTGGAGATCAGTAGTGATGGTGGTGGTTGTCTTGATGACTTGGAATACGAAGACGATCCTGTCCTGTTGAGAGAAAAGCTTAACAGGCTCTGGAGTGCCGTTAATTGCACCAAGAAAGCTTCCATCCAGAATGATATTTGATTTTATGCATAAAATCGTGCATCCGGCTTCCGGTCGTTAACGAATTCATCTTTTGGAATACCTCGTGACTCCAAGCGGATCCATTTCTGCCAAATTTTCCAAATCAATTGACGTTCAGACAGCTGCTTCGAGAAAATAATGCATGCCAATCAATATTAGTGCATTTAGTTCATTAAACATCAAATCAAAGATACTATTTTATGACATGGAGATTTTACAAAAGGCCGAATATTTCTGACAACCTCTCAAAAGCTATGTAAAAATACGCATTTACTTTACTTTTAATCAAGATTGCGATCTTGATATAAAAACCTGTCCCATTATGTACATATATTGGTCATTATGAACTAAATATTGTATAGTGGAGAAAAGGCAATTCATCCAGTAGATCGGTTTCCTCCTTATTGGGAACTTATATGTACGGTGCAGAATTTGATGCGGACATGTCCACCACAGAGCCATTCTGCCGCTCAGTGGTTGGACCACCAGATTCCAAAAAGGTGTGTCTAGGTTCGAACCCTGTCCGCTGCAAATTTTGAAGAGTATTTGATGAGTTCCCAATATGGACGAAACCGGTCTACTGGATGAATTGCCTTTAAAATCGATACAATGCTTATTTTAGACTCATAAATGTATATACATAATGGCACAGGTGTTTATATCAAGATCGTAAACTCGATTAAATGTAACTGTTATTACCACTTGCGCAGCCAATTATAATTTAATTTTATATACGTAGTTGTTCATTTTTTGACCGAAAGCAAGTCAAGCTATAGGAAACCAATATTTAAGTTCGATATTTGTTCAATCAATACAGTCTCAAACTCAACGCGTCGAAAACATTCGTTATGACCAATTTTTATTCGGTGCCTAAGTTCATGATATACAACGTCCTGCTACCAGTCGTCCACGTATGCATCTACTTTTGATCCATGGTGGCACAAAGTGAATCTGATTCCTCGCAGATTTCCGGTTACTTTAGCCCATATTCAACTGTCATTGTTAAATTATGCAAAACACTTTGATACCGCACGTCTGTTTTACTATACTCCGTGTATAAGATCTTCAAGTCAAGAATTCTGTCAGTTGTGCTGTGTCTGAATGGCTTTGTAAGTCGATGTGTTCTCGTAGCTCGGTTTAAACCATTGCCTGCTGAGGGCCAGGAGGCATTAATCAAAAAAAAATTTACGAGTTGATCAGTTTTATTCCTTCGCTATGTGTTATACGTTAACAATCCAATCCTTTTATAGAAGTAGATTTCGTTTAATGGGGCAAAGTTTGGTAAGTCCACTTATACACTCTACTCCATAGGCGACCGAGGCAACTAATTGATGGCTGGAACCGCAGAAATTGTAAACCAGTAATCTTTGACAGGATGCTTTATTTAGCCATATTAGTCACTTGATAATGCCGCATTGTTCTCCCATCAAACGAGAGACACTTGAATGGTTGTTGTAAACAGTGTCTAATGGAGTAGCATGGCTAATTTTTCCTTTATAGCATAGACTCGTCCGAAACACAACGTGCGGTAAATCTTGATCTACGTTTGATTATATATGTATTTATAAAGATAAGCGGAAATATAGGTATTTTACATAGTCCTCGAGAACAGTCTGTATTTATTATATGGAATACAATAGATAAATTTATTGGACTCATTATGATATAACAAACGCAGTTGGAAATTAACTGTTGTAATAAAGTGGTAGCATTGCCAATCGATTTTTCATGGCTTTCTTTAGAGCTCATGCCAGTTATGCTTTCTTACTTTATAACAGCCGACTCTGCAATAAGTAACCATAGCAACATAACTTTTTAATGGTGGATTCATCTATGGCACGTAGTATTAGATGATTAATTTTATTCAAGCCTTTATAATCTTTGTGTGTGGTCATAGGTTAGTGGACGATTTCTATTCGGTGTTCCCCTTCCTATATTACCTACTATGTAAGGTTGGCGAACACAATCTGCCAGAGGCGTCTAGATTTGGGGCCCTAGCGAATGATATTGACTCTTTTTCTCGCGAGAGTAGTTCCATCGCCAACAGGCCAGAAGCTGGACTTTAACTGCCAGAAACTGTAGATGTCGCATACAATAGCACTAAATGCCTACTCCTGCCTCCACTCTAAGCATGTGAAAACTTCCAAACCTTCGACTGCTGTGGACTTTGAAAACAGTAATCGGCATAAATAAATTTTCCGTTTGGAGATTTTAAAAAATTAAAAGAACAATTGCTACGTCTTAGTGGGAAAATACTTTAAATGTAGTATGCCTCATGAAAAACTGTACGTAGTTTTATTCAGCAGCAAATCAAACCAACTATATAGACAATACATTTAGCAATATTTGATTTCACGGGTAGTGGTAACAATTCTTTAAATCAAGTTTGCGATCTTGAAGTAAACACCAATCCCATTTTATTTAACCAGTCGTCGAACAACATAACAAAACTACCGCCAGTCGCAACGCACTGACACGTTTCGACCTTCCATGATCATCATCAGAGTACGACGGCTTGCCTGTAAATAAAAAGTCAGGTTTTATAGTACCAGGAGGACATGCAAGTCGGCAAAAAGACACTATATAAATCCAAGTGATGCTTGCGTTGGCACTATCTAGAACAGGTATTTGGTATGCACAAAATAGCGACGGTCAGACTACACTTTTTGTTTCTGCCAACTGAGATCTTTCCAGTCATATCTGAATTAACCTATTACTAGGTACACCATACTTGATACTTGACAGACCAACTTGTCGCTACTTATAATAAACTAAATTTATTCTGTCCATGAGATAGACAACTTCAAATTAAGTAGAAACTGCTTACGATGGCAGTATAAAATTATTTAAATTGAGAATTCTGAAATGTTGTTTTGATAATTTTAATTTTTATGATTGTAAACGATAATATATTTTTGTACAAGATACATTTTCCTGCTTGGTATACGCTCGTGTTAATTATGTTTCTTGCTCCAACTTAGCGCCAATGATGCCGGAACCCGGAGCTGTGCGTTACAAATGTATTGTTGTGCGAAAGAATCTTACAACCGGATGCACTGAACTGTGGCTACAGTCGCCGTTTTCCTTCCTTAAAAATGCTTTCAATACTCAGGTGGGCGTCAATTGCTTATCATTGAACCCATTTACTAACTGTCTATGATCGTTAATTCTTCAGCAATTCATTTTTTGACATTATTTATGTGTACTGTGTTATGTGCTCAATCCCTGTCTGTATCAGTCCTAGTTTAAACAATCGTATAGTATCATAATTGTTTAAATGAAATAAATCCTACCACAAAATATGTATAAACTATAGGGAATAAATTGTAGTATGAGAAATTTTATTTCGTACTTCATTAGTTATGACTAATTTTATAAGATCGATGACTGATAATTGATATCTAGTTATGTTGGCTCAACTACAATCGCGTGCTACCATACTAAAGTTATATTCACGCGTTTAAGATGCGTGCTAAATTAGCGGTTACAAGTTGTTGATAAGTCAATGAAGGATAACTGGTCATATAAATAATTATTTTAGATGTCTTTTTTTAATGTCACTTTCACTTATGAACATGTAAAGTATTAATTGTTCGGTAGAAGTATTTAATCTTAGCACTAAAAGCTTTTGCAAATAATATACTTTGACAATGTCCGAGTTCAATTTTTGTGTTTTAGAGCCTTCTGCTACATTAAATAAGTACACAATTTTGAAAAAATCTAAATTTTATTAATTGTTGTGCGCAGTTCAATTTAGTACAAGTTAGCTAAGTTTAGGAGCATGGAATCTGTGTTTATTCTATGTATAACAAATATTTCTCTTCTTTCTCTGTGATTAAAATAATTATTTATTTAGTGCGTGATAACAATTATTTGTATATTATTTGCGGAAGTAAATGAAGCGCCAATCCAATGTTTTATTTAAATACAATCGCAAAATCGAACCAACATCCATCACTTGCTTGTTTGGAAGCGTTTTTGGTTTTTAACAATCGTCATCTGCAACGGCTGCAAATCGATTATCAGGGATCAACCCGTAAAGTATTAATAACTTTTTGAAAATGGGTAATGTGGCTCTCAACCTTAACAGTCCTACATACTTACTGAAACGAACATTGGTTGCGCGGGCGGTTATACAAATTTCTTTAATCAAGGTTGCGATCTTGATATAAACACCTGGCCCATTATGTAAATACATTTGTCAGTATACTCTAAGTATTTTACAGTGTGGCAAAGGCAATTCTTCCAGTAGACCGACTTCGTTCTAATTGGGAACTCATCACATACTGTCCAGAAGTTGCCGCGAACAGGGCTCGAACCTGGGCGCGTCTACTTCAGAATCTGGTTCTCTAACCACTGAACGACAGGAATTATCTGTGGTTAGAGCACCAGATTCCAAAGCAGACGTGCCCAGGTTCGAGCCCTGTCCGCGGCAACCTCTGGACAGCATGTGATGAGTTCCAAAGAAGGACGATGCCGGTCTTCTCGATCAATTGCCTTTACAAACTATACAATACCTAGTTTGTACTGACATATGTATGCAAATAATGGGTCAGGTGTTTATATCAAAATCCCAACATTGATTAAAGCAATAGATTGTACTTGGCAGGAATTTACGATTAAAAATAACTATATACTCACTTTGTGGCATTTGCTTCATATCACTAGTTTGATTGAGTTTCAAATTTACTTCGTGGAGATAATAATAGTGATAAAAATAGTGTTACGATTTAATCAATAGCTTTATAGGAAATATGAAATATGTTATGCCTACAGGTTGTCCGTAGATGTTTGTTGATGGTATTTGTTATTGATAAGCTTTTACTCCACAAATGCATTTACCTATGTAATGAAACTTTTAATTGATGGTGCAATTGATTCATTTTGACATCTGGTACATCTCCTATTCCATCACTACCAAGTTAATTTTGATTGCCATATGACCGATTAAACAGAACTCGATGCTTCACTGGAGCTATGATAATTACCCTCAGATAGGACTGGCAAGGTGTACATTTCCATTCATACAAGAGTAGCTGGAACCGACCGGAAATTTCTATAGTTACCGGAAAATTTACACAGTGACATGGTCTTAACTGATTTGCTACGTTTTCTGCATGCCGTGTCTAATATATAATTTGGTCCTCAGTAATTAATACTTTTTAACTAAATATCATTTGGCGTATTCTCAAGTTTTCTTAAATTCAATTCTTTTATTAACTATTAAGTTATAACCTAAATTTCCAAGCACAAAATTCTTGCTTTGTATAAACTATGTATTATTTTTGGTTTTTCTGTATATATACACTATACTTCACTTCCGCCTAGACAATGGACGAGCTAACAATGGCATTGGAACAGGCTGCTCTTGATACTACAAGGTTAGTTCTAATCTCTGGAGTCGGCTGTGTGTTCAGTGCGGGCATTGACTTGACTGAACTGACCGGTCGTTTGCCGGAAAGAGCGCTTTTGCCTGAAGTTGTCAGCACCTCAACTTTACACGAAGCGCGAATGGCTAGTCGAAATATTTTCAGGTACGCTAGCCAAGATAACTTCCCCATTGACACAAGGACGGGCAATACCGCAGTAGGTAAGTGAAATTTTGTGTTTGGTTTGCCTCATTATTCTGTTTTGTTTAGTACATAGTACGCCAGCTTCTAGTTCACATGAAATTTTATATTCTTTAAATCAAGTTTGCGAGCTTGATGTAAACACCAATCCAATTGTATTTAACCAATTGTCGAACATCATAGCAAAATTACCGTCAGTCACACGTACATACGCGTTAGGGAACTTCTATGATCGTCATCAGAGTACGACGGCAAACTGACTATCGAGGATCACACCGAAATTCATCGGAAACCATCTTGTTGCTTAGATGTAAATTTATATGTATAACCATGTACATGTATATGGTTTGGTCATATATTTAATGGAAAAAATTAAATTTATACAGGATATGAGTATAAATGTGTATTTGGTTGAGATACGATTCGTTAGTGTAGGCTTCTTATTCGGTCTTTTCCAAACGATAGAATAATAATATATTCTTTCGAAAGTTTTACTGCCCCTCTCGCTCTCAATAACCTATTGAACACAGGATGAGATTAGGTAAACTGGGAATTTGAGGATTAATAAAATATGATTAAAATTTTAAAAAAATTGTTGATCCTTCTACACGTCCAGAACAGCAATTAAAAAATCGAAACATCATGGATAGGCGTGTATGTCCATCAAATAATGTTTGCCTATATTTATTCTATAAATGTCACTTTAGTAGAGTACACATATGTGTATATAGGTTGTGTGCGTGCGGTGAAGGGGGGTGACGTGGATAAGTTTGGGTATAAATTTGAGGATAAGAGAATATGTATAAGGATCGGATATTAGGGCAGACAAAAAAACATAAATAAATCTATCTTGAATGAGAAGACCACGTTTGCAAAAAACTGTTTTTCCTGTAAGTATGGTGTCCGTGTTGATGATGGGACTGGAAATGAAGTCCCGAAAATTCGGAGAAATACGAGTGAAAAATCTTGTTCCAACGTCATTTTCAGACAAACAACTGATGGAGGGCTTCAAAATAAAAGGAGAAGTGAGAACCCATAAATCAAGGCCAAAAATCTGTGCACCTGGAAATGTAAAGGATTAAAGATTTTACCGACCTATGATTGCTATCAATTGCCCAGCACAAGAAAACGGCGGCGAAAATAAAAGAAGAAGCACAGGACTGAAAAATTTAAGTCAAAATTTACGATATACATATATATGGAAAGTAAAATTAAATGTTTCTCACGTTTAGTGGTCCCGCATACATTGTGCTTTACTGGAAATGTCGGCTGCAAAGTTTCTATGCAGTCACTATAATTAACTTTTTGCAGCTTTCACCACATATGGATAATGCTAATAAACAATCATTGATTGCGATGGTAGTGGTAACAATTCTTTTAATCAAGTTTGCGAACTTGACTGAACTGATTGGTTGTTTGTCGGAACGAGTGCTTTTGCCTGAAGTTGTAGGCACCTCAACATTATACGAAGCATGAATGGCTAATCGAAATATTTTCAATTACGTTACTTACCTATTGAAACGAGGACTGGCGATACCGCAGTGGGTAAGCGAAATTTTGTCATTGGTTTGTCTCATTATTATGTTTTGTTTAGTACATAGTACGCCAGCTTCTATTCCTCATCAAGTTTTATATTGCTTAGTAAATGGATAAGTGTTGTGTGTACTCTGAAAGTTTTATATTATTGCAGCAGCTACGGAATCGACTTTTTTGTTAATCATGTCTGTTAGCCTTGAGTAGTGTTGCAACCTCAGTTAACTGCTAATTGCACGTGTTTGTGTTGATTCAGCTTGTTGTAAGACAATATTTTTGTGTGTAATTGTTTTAGTGAAATTGTTTTGCGCTAATTGGTTCAGGAATGAGCATTTTTTTAACTTGCCCATTCAAAAGCTTTCAAACTCGTTATTTCATATTCAGATATTCGTAAGCATCAACGCGTTGTATCAGTTAAATAGATTATAAAGCTTCTGCTATGAACTAATCGCGTGTAGCTCTTATTATGCTTGTAGAGTTATCCACTTTTATTTACCCATCACAACTATAGCTGAAGGATATTAATGCGACCCAAGACCACACCGAAGAACATATAAAATGGAATATAATGTACATGGCAACGACCTGTGTCTTGTCATTCTGTGCTACTGCGTAGTTTTGTTGTTTGACTGAAACCAACATAATTTATCTATTCTTTATTTAGCAGCTCTGTAGTAGTCTATCCAACTATATGTGAAAGAGTTGTGCTCATATGTGCTTACATTTTGCTTATTTAACTAACGCCTAATCTGTACATATAAGATACCTCTACAGGATCACTCATTACTTATTCATACCGCGTGACTTCGATGTTAAGATATTGATTTAGTTATAACAATAAATAAGACACTATAATCAACGAAGTGAAAATGAGAGGTGACAAAGCTAGATAAACAATTTCCAAACTTCGCCGCTTATTTTAAAACACAATTTTCTCACTTTTCCTTAAATTTTGTGTGTGAAATGCATCTTCTCGTACAGTTCTGTTATACAACAGTGAGATTTCGTTTTTTAGAATCTGATTTTAGAAGCATATTCTCCATAGGTTACCAACAACGAATAAGTAACGTTGACATCCGGTTATGTATTTTTGTATCTGCCAATAAATTTTCCTCCGTCAATTGCACTGGCTCTGTAATTTTTCAGTTCGTTTGACCAATAAGGAATTGTTCTCTCAGACAGAGCAGGATTGACGTAAGAAACAAGGCGAGTGCGTTTTCACATGGTATTTAAAACTGGTATCAGCCATATTGAGGTGGAGTATTATGGAAAAAGTTAGTCTACCAGGATGGTGTCTTCGTGTGTATAATACTTCTTCGTTGCGAATACCGGCTTTTTGTTTAAATAACAATTCAATTCTTATGTTAAAGTTCAAATCATGTTTTTCTAAATGATGAATTGCCCAATATTTTCGAAAAAGGTGCATTTTTAGATATTTGAGGTGATAATGAGGACGAAGCATCTTTTGTACTTGACAACATTTCTTATTATTTCACTCATAGGAATGGTACTATAAATGCTAAAAAATACTTGAATACATGCATACATAAATACATGCAGACATACTTTATCTATCTGCCTACATGCATACAGACCTGCAGATATATATATATATATATATATATATATATATATATTTAATAATGAACAAATCTGAATATATATACAAAATATGGTGATATTTTTGGCGGTAAGTCTGAATTCGTGCTTCTTACAGATGAATCAGAAGAAATATCAAAGTTGAGATAAAGCTGATAAATGAAATTAAAATCTTGATTGATGTTAGAATAATTGGGGAAATCATTGCACAGAATCTTGAGCCGTTCAGATAATCTAAACCAAAAATGTACAGACTTCTTAAAACAAACAAATAAGTTTTGTTTTAAAACCAAAACTATCTCTGTTCGATTCATTGCTCCAATAATTAGTTTGCATGCTTGAACCGTTGCTTAAATTACTGGTAAATTATCTTGTTGTTGATTCATTACATATAAATGCTTAAGAAATCTAATGGTGACTTTTGGTGAGCTGTCTTTTTTATTAAATTTTATATATTCCAAAGTTGTGGCATGTGGCACCTTATCTTCAATGGATTGATATTCTATTAGTCATGGTCTGATCGGTATATCTTAGATTTATTTCGCATTTGTCGTATGGCCTTTAAAAGGAGAAAGATCCAATATTTCCGTTCATTTATCATCTGGCGCTAACTTTGTATTGTTAGGAACGATGAGAAATAGAAAGCTTGTTTTTAAAATATTCCATGATAAACAGCGATCTTATGTCTGTGCCTTTTTATTAGTCATTGGTCTGCTTTTTCTGCTTGGGTGTAGGTGAAAATTACAAAACGGAGGAGACAAAGTTTAGTAGTAATGAGTCATGCTCAAATGCTTCGTCGCCAACAAGAAAATGCACGCCAACTTCTAGTGGCGTGGAAGATGATTTCGTTGAAGATGCAAAGTTTTACAGCAGCCATCGAAAAGGCAGGTGAGTACCAAATAACTTTTCTTCTGACGAGTATGCAGTTTTCCAACATTTGTTGAGTCGGTTACGCGGATTTTATCACAACTTGCTATAATCGTGTCATCATCCTAGACACAATTACCACTAACTGCGCAATTATGTAGATCATTTCTGCAGATCGTATATTTTTACTAAGTTTTCCAAGCAACCAATCGAAGTCGTTTTCGCTTAAAACAAATGCTCTATTTTTTGTCAATTATTTAATTGAGTTTGCTCGTTTACAGCGCATCTATTTGGTAAAACAAAATACAAATAATTATTAATACGTATTCACTTCTGCGGCTTCTATCTTTGTCCTAACTTTGCTTCATCTTAATTCGCGAACTTCTGAAGGACTTTCTGTTGTATTTACATCAACCTTAAGAAAGGTGATCTGTTAGTGTAAATTAAACATCGCGTAATGCAGTAAAGGCAACTCATCCAGTAGACTGGTTTCGTCCTTAGTTGGAATTCTCATTTGATTTAACCAGTCGTCGAACAATATAGAAAAAACTACCGTCAGTCGACGACTGGTTAAATACAATGGGATTGTTGCTTACTTCTAGCTCGCAAACTTAATTCAAAGAATTTCTACCACCACCAGCGCAAACATGGATTGTTTAATTGTATTATCTGAACAGGTGTCATAATAGGAAACTTGCCTGTTTGTAGTCTAAATGTACTGTTCGTTACTTCTAATCACACTGACGTGCTTTCACATAAATTATTGTTTATTTACTTTTAGTGGCCGAGAGACTTTTGTATTTGAAATTCTCCGCTTGACGACCAACCCCTGTGCGAAATCTGTAGTTCAGTTTAACTAAGCAGTAACACTTTGTGTAAAATGGTTAGTCACGGAATGAAAGCAAGTTTCTGGTCCAGGAGGAAACTTTTTCCACTGGCGACTGAACAGAGGATGCTCAGCCGTGGTTGGCAGACTGCCTAAAAGAAGTAGAACCTTAAATACAAACCATCATGACTAGGACTGGACGACCTATTTTTCTCTTACGAATTAACTGTCGCGAAGCCTGAAAAGGGTCGCCGTGTTTGCTCAATCTTACGGTCTGGATAAGCCAAATTAAACTATTGTAAACAATTTAATTTCGAAGCCTTTGGGTTTTCTTTCACGTTCCTCTTCTCTTTTAGATGCTTCGAATATGATGGATGTTCATCATATTACTGATCTCGACATTGGATTTCCAAATATCGAATACAGTTCAAGTAAACTTTTCTTAATTAAACCTACGTTAGGTAATGATTCTAGCAAGTTTATTGTGCGTACTTTAAAATATATTTGGTAACAAGAAGCTCTAGCCCATACGTTGGATAAATAAGAAATTTATTCATGTTGTGTATCTGAAACTGGAAGGCAGGATTCAACAATTTTTTGCAGCATTGTTAGCTCCATCCTTATCTACGCGTTATTAACTTCGAAACTCTGGTAACAGGAAATTTTGTCAATCCAGGCAATAATGAGCCTGTAAATCAGCCCGGAAAGCCATTCCGTAGACGCAAGGGACACAGCCATCATCCCGTTTCATGTGAAGCCTCGAGTTTCGTCTAACTGCGCTGTAACCTTTTTTGTTAAATGTGTAGTGACGGAATGAGAGCAATCGTTCCAGACGTGAAGCAAAATTTTCGGCTGCTGAAGGGAACTTTGGCCATTGGCATCTGGGCAGATAGTGCTCATCAGCCTTGGTTGGCAGACTATCTAGGAGAAGGAAAACTCAGAATAAAAACCATCACTGGGGCAGACGACCTAGTGTTCTTTTTGATCCACATATAACTATGATAAGTATATGGCAGTGAAACATTAGTCACTTTTGGCTTTTGTATGGCTGGACATGATGATGATGATGATGATGATGATGATGATGATGATGATGATGATGATGATGATGATGATGATGATGATGATGATGATGATGATGATGATGATGATGATGATGATATGATGATGATGATGATGATGATGATGATGATGATGATGATGATGATGATGATGATGATGATGATGATGATGATGATGATGATGATGATGATGATGATGATGATGATGATGATGATGATGATGGTAATTGATGATGATGATGATGATGATGATGATGATGATGATGATATTGATGATGATGATGATGATGATGATGATGATGATGATGATGATGATGATGATGATGATGATGATGATGATGATGATGATGATGATGATGATGATGATGATGATGATGATGATGATGATTGTCCTTAGCTATCGAGCTTAAGCTTGTTTTAAGCGAATGGAGCCTGTAAGCAGGCGATTTGGTGCCGCATGCTGAAAGACGTCCACTAAAATCAATGCCGGAAGCCTTAATCGATGTTGCCTTTTAAAGGAAACATGTTGCCGCGACAAGAATAAACAATTTACTGATTTTCAGTTACGTACCGAAATATTTGAATCTAGATACAACTATCAAATTGAGAAATCACCAAAAATAGAGATAATTACAGGGCTGTTAAAATAGCACAATTACAAAAATCATGACAATTGGATTCAAATGTTCAGTACAATCGAAAATCCAGGTAAGATGTTGCCTTTTATTTGTGTTTGTACATGCTCCCACAGCCAGAACACTTTCTACTCTGACCTGATTTCTCTATAAAGTGGAGCAAGGAATTGAAATATAGTCTTGATAATGGGTGAGATTAATGCTTTAGTTGGCCGCTTAAACAGTTCAGAATTGCATCTAGGTGGTAGATACACTTAAAGCTGAGTTTACGACGATATTCTTGAACACGTGTTAGATAGCTACCTAGAGCATAGATTATACTTCAGTAGCATAAGCTTCAAGTGTAGTGCAAGGCGTTGCGCCACATCGCCATATCGTGCAACAATTGATTGACCGCGTGGTTACACTTGGGAATGTCACTAGTTTTTTTTAATACGTTCGTAGACTCCGACCGTGCATTTATCCGTCGTGTATTTGAACTCAAATTTTTCGCAAAAATAAATTAGTATATGCCTCAACTAGATGTATGCAAAACGGAAAATGCGTCTTGATGAGGGAAACTCGAAGTTATCGTGGACGAAAGTAAAATACTCTATGTGACATTGTAGACTGCCGGATTAATAGGCAATTGATCTCGCAAAAATCTATAGATGTTCTCGAAACAAGACCCAAAAATCATGTTAGCTTGGCTTATAATAGTACTCGTAGAGTTGTGAATCGCCAAGTTTAATAGATAATCCTGAATCTTTTCGGACCAGAGACCCAGAAGACTTGGTAGAGGCGTTCGCTTCTGTTAATGGCCGATGCTTGTTCCTACTTAGTCGCGGAACATGTCGGAGGAAATTAAAAGTTAGCGGAAGAGCAAATGATTGTATTAGCAATATATGCATGTATTATCAGTGTGAAACATTAATCTCGAACAACCATCAAATTTAGAAATAAACAATGCAATCCTATCTCTTTAGCGTCGTAAAGCTGCAGTTCCCGATGGATTTCTTCTGAGCTTATTTAAGGATGGTGGCGACATAGTTTCTGCAGCTTTGACTATATGAAATGAGATAACTACGCTGCTTGCTTGGAATAAGTTGATTATCATTCCTACCCTTTAAAAAAGATATCGTAATCCTCGTGATGACCAATATGGTATAAACTTGACTCTATTTGTATATAGGTTACTTGCTTCGTTTATTTTAGACCATCTTAGTGCTTCGCGTGAATCAAATTATAGAACAGAACCGGATTTCGTTTAGGACGAGGTTGTAAACATCATACTTTTACTTTGAAGAAATTTCTCGAACAGCGACATGTTTATCGTCGTTTCACAGTAGACTTAATGCAGTTCTTTTATTCGCTGGTGAGACTTGGTCTCTTAAATTTGATGCTTTTAGTCGCTAACACGCTTTCGACACTGTTGTTTGAGAATCATAACACGGGCCACCACCAACTAACAACCTATAATGACATCTGTAAAAAACCCAATAAGGCTCCATCAATTGCGTTGTCTCGGTCACGATTTGCGTATGCCTTCAGTTCGATTGCCCAGAAGAGCACTATTATGTTACTCACCGCCAGATTTGCTTAAGAAACAGGGCTGACAAATCCTGACATGGCAGAAACAACTAAAGTCAACTGCATTCTGATTAGGTAATATAAGACCCGCTCGTCTGCCAGGATGGGTCCAGGTGCGCATCATAGTTCCTAGTTTAAAACCCAGTGCGATATGGTATCAAGTCGAGCTCAGTAGCGATATTGTCGGAGATTTCTAGTAGAGTTATCTTCGTAACTTTCTATTATTGGTTGGGCAGAGTTAGCTGGGTGTTTTTGTTGTGTTTATGACGCGATACATTGAAAACCGCGAGGCAAAATATATTCCAGATTTTGCCTTGCCTCTAAACTGATTTGGCCATAATATTTTTGCGTAAATATTTAGTTTGTCTTACTTCTGTTTGTTATCTAGGTAAATATAATCATATTAACTCGATCCTCGTCATAAATCACTCTCTCTCTTTAAAAAATTATAGTTTCTTCTTTTTCATAATCTAGCTTTTTTCTCATTATTATATGGCGATGAAACATCAGTTACTAATACCTTTTGTATTGCTGTCTGTAATGATGATGATTATGTTGAGCAACAATGTAATGACCAGTAAAATGTGTATTCTTGATAGGTTGACTGGACACTTTAAAGATCAATTTTCCACATCCTCTGCATTATTTCCTATTTCCGATAGTAGGCCTGTATCAGAAGTGTTGCACGTTCATCTCGAACATTCATTAAAGTTAGAAATACGGAACGCAATCCTACTTATTAAAAGTCGCAAACGGCAGGCCCCGATGATTTGGTTTCGATATTATGTAGTGATGATGCCGACATAATTTCTGGGTCGTTGAATAATCTTTTTCGTATTATATGGAATGAGGGGACCGTGCCGCTTACTTGAAGTGAGTCGACTATCATTCTTTTCTTGAAAATAAGCAATAGTAATTCTTCTGATAACCACCAACTATAATCAAGGTTGCGATCTTGATATAAGCACCTGACCCATTAATTACTTACATATGTCAGTATAAACTAAGAATTGTATAGTGTAGAAAAGGCAATTCATCCAGTAGACCGATTTCCTCCTTATTGGGAACTCAACATGTACTGGCCAGAATTTGCCGCGGACGGGGCTCGTATTTGTGCAAGTCTGCTTCGGAATCTGGTGCTTGAACCACTGAGCCACCCTGCCGTGTGATAATCGTCGATGAATAAGCTTGATTCCGGTCGTATCTAGGTTGTTTATTCGATTAACTTATATCGTCTGAGTGCGGCGCGTGAATCACATACTAGTGAATAAAGCCGTATTCCAGATAGTACGATGTATTATAGGTAATATTTCTACACTATGGTAAGTTCTTGTGCGGAAACATGTATATCACGGTTCAACAATAGCCGTCTTCCTACACTTTAAGCGTGTTTTTGTCTCAGTGGATCGCAATGTTCTATTCCATATTCTGTTCAAAAGTGATATTACCCCTTAATTTGAGAATATTATACGTGCGCCTTACACAATCACTTATGCTTGTTTTCTTGTCTACAATGCACTATTGCATTACTTGACTGCTAGCAGTGGTGTCCGTCAAGGCTGTCCACTTTTTTATTCAATTTTGTAATAGCTCTTACTATGAACAATACTCTTTCATAGTTCAGGTTGCATGCGTCGAAGTTCTCCCAGGTGGAATGTTAGTCGATCTTGACCACACCAGAACATACAGATTTATACACAAACAAGCATATACACAATATTCATATATATATTTACATGTGGCCATAGAAAATATCTGTCTAATAATCGACGATCCCTAGTTAGTCTCACCGCCAACTGCTATATAAACATTGCTATTATTATAGCAATACAGCCATCTTGTATCACCTGAATTATCGATTTTGGTTTTGATTCGCAGTTTAAACATCGATAACTTGTGGTGAATGGAAAGAGAGCAAGCTTGAGAGGCGCATATAGACGGTTTCAGATTTTTCAGATAATTTAGGACACCACAGCCTTAAAATCAGGTGTTCGGACACGTGTTACCGTAGTTCTCAGATCATATAGGAGAAGGGAAAAAACGGAATTGACGCCAAACATCCCAAAAAGGCGTAGGCATTCTTTTTTACAGAACTCGCATGAACTCATGAATAATAAATGAAATAATGATAGTGTACTGCTCAGACTGTAGCGCAGGTTGAACCGAACCACAGTTGCGTTAGTAACCTTGGCGAACAGGAGTTGGCTTGAACTTTTGCACATAGCCCCGACCACCGTAACCGGCGCTCCTTATAAAAATTCTAGAAAGATCGGCTGGTAAGTTTTGACTACTTGTTTCTGCTTTCTAATGCTAGTCTAACGGTGACATGCCAAGTGCATACAGTGAATTTAAAAATTATGTCCTGATGGTGTCAATCTCCTATACGAATTTGTATTCATGCAGTGTTAGAGTACCGTCCGCCTCTATCGTACATATTGAACAAATACATAGTGGACATAGGGCGAGGTACCGGCTCCTATTAATGAGTTGCTAGTAAGCGTGAAACACATGTGTTCGTGAGATTAGACCTTTCGTTTATACTGTTTTTGGTTTATCCTTCGGGTCCCATTTTAAATAATTTGTTAGTAGGTTCACAACACGCAAAACACTACTGCATATTATTTCTCTGCAACAAACATATTATATCTGATAGATATTTAATTTAATGATGACATGATTACCGTGAAATTTGATAACTAACTTCAACCATGGGCACTGAATAGATTTTCTGTAGTAAACGGTGTTTAGAAGTAGTCATAATTCGTAATTTTGGTGAAATTTTCAGTAATATTTCCCACATGGTCGTTTCGTAAGATTTCTGCGCGCAGTTTAACTCTTGATCATACTCATTAATATAGCTATTGTCTTCTGTCGTCAATTTTTTGTTTTGGTTTTCAACAAGCCATTTCTTTTGCTTTGCTATCCTTATTTTAAAGGGTTTGAGAGTCTGTGTTTGTGAATCATGCTTCTTTCGCTAGTGCTTACTTGTCGCGTAGTTTCTATTCTAAAATGACAGATTGAGGATGGTTGGAACTTCAGGCCTATAATGGATGCCATATCGGCTCCACCTAACTGAAGAGCTAACCAAGAAACATTAGTCAGTATATAACTGAAGATTGTATGTTGTATGTGGTAGGATGGCTCAGTGGTTAGCGCATCAGATTCCGAAGCAGACGTGTTCAGGTTCGAGCTCTGTCCACGCCAAATTCTGGCCAGTACGCGATGAGTTCTTAATGAAAACGAAACCGGTCTACTGGATAAATTGCCTTTTCCACACTATAAAATTCTTTGTTTATACTTTACTTTACTTACTTTACTGTGGCTGACTCCTTTTGGATGATAAGCCGGCTCCAATGACATTTCATGGAGTTCCTTAGTTTATACTGACAAATGTATGTACATAATGGGACAGGTGTTTATATCAAGATCGCAACCTTAATTATAGTAATTTTTATCACCGCCCGCATAACCAATGTTCGTTTAATTATTAATTAATAATAAATTCTTCGTAGAATTAGGATATGACTGACTATAGACCCCAACGCCTGGAAAGCTTCATAAATAGTCGTCTATGCTCAATTTGATTTTTGTTATTAGAAGTCAATTCTAAGGTGAAAGTTTGCCAGAGCAAAACTTACACACCAACTAGTTCCATTTGGCTGCTCTTTCATTTAAATCTGCTGTGCAACGCCAATTACGTTGGTTGGGGCACTTTATTTAAAATCCAGTTGCATATCCTTTCGCTAAGCTATTGAAGCAACTACGGTGGATGGCTAGAACCACAAAAGATGGAGACATACAATTGAATAAATGAACAGTATTATTCGCGATATCAGTCATTTGGTCACGCGCATTGAACCTGACTAACCGAAAGGCAATTGAAAGAACGAAACTCTGAGTCTAGTCGCAAATAGAGTCCAAGATTGAGGTCTGGTTAATTCTGCCTTGTTGGCTTAGGATCTTCTCGATCCCACGATTCAGTTGTCCAAAATCTCGGTTTTTTTGTATATGTTGATTTATGCCGCATGTGAGTGGTAAATGCATTCTTGATTTTATTCATTGAATTTAATATTACGTGTATACACACACGATTAAGATAATTTCAGTTCTGTCGACACACATTGCTTGATTAACGATATACTAGATTCATGTCATTGCAGATGAAAATACTGAATGCATGAAACGTAGGCTTTTATTACAAAATTCTTCTTGGTTATGCAGATTTCAATATAATCTTCTAGTCCTAAATGAATCAATTTTTTGCAAGATACATCACTTGTGATATATAAATACAACC
>JAQBSW010006417.1:0-48738 GCA_029291075.1 Eudiplozoon nipponicum | reverse complement strand
ATGTACCTGCAACGCTCAGTACATCGGCAGATCAAAAAAGAGGCTCAAAACTAGAATAAATCAGCATCTCCCTCAAAAATTATTAAAGAGGGGTGCAGCTCCTGCACAAAAATCAGCAATTTGCGAACATGTACTACTCACAGGTCATGCTGTTAGTAGTAACAATTTTTCAGTTCTCTACAAGGCAAAAACAGAGAAAATGCTTCTGGCTTTTGAAGCTATTGCAATTAATAAGCTGAAGCCCTGCTTAAACGTGCAGAAAATAATTCAAAAAGAAATTAAATTGGACTGGAACAAAGACATAACTGACATGCCTTTAAAAATAGCCAACGCTTCGCAAAATACGACACATACATCAATTACGGACGCAATTACAATGAAAGCGATGACACACCAAATGACGTTACGCAAAAGGAGTGGTCTAAATTGCGCAAAAGTAGTGGTCTAAATTGCGCAAAACAAAGGCTAGCACAACGAAGAGGAGATTGGTTACGACAAATGTACAGTGGGATTGGATGAACGAATATACTAACGAATCCAGAACAATGGCTGTAGATACTGGTAGAAATAAGATTTATTAATAAATGTTATTCCATGGAGTACGTTGTTTTGTTCTTACATTTTAAAAAATGGTGAAATTAGAAACTATCAATATATATATATATATATATATATATATATATATATATATATATATATATATATATATATATATATATATATATATATAGTGAAAAGCTTTACAAAACAGAAAAGTTAAAAGTGAAGTGAGTGTTGATAATTAGTGAAATAATTCAGTTGTGTGTATAAAGTACAGTTCGAGCTGAATGTCAGAAAATGCTTTATCTTCTTGAAAAAATCTGGCTGCAGTTTGTTTTTTTCATAGAGCTATGGATGTGGATAACTCAATTCTGTTATTGCATCTAATAATTATCTTAAAAGCTGCGTCTAGAGGACATGACGATTTGATTTGAAACTCGCGTTTTAGTAGAAACGTATTTCCATTCAAGTAATTTACCTATCGTCGATCGACCTACTTAAGTTAATCGAGAACTTGCACATATATATTGGCAAATAATATATGAGGTCGACATTAACCGCTATTTCACTTCAATTGCTGGTAAATGCAAGCGTGTTTCCTTAAATAAAACTTAGTTTATCTGCATTAAATTTGCGTATTAGTGCCGTTGTTACTTTAATTAATTCCGCTTCAACTTCATTTATTGCTGTGCGGGAAACAGATAGTTGTCTTTTATTTCTTGATCCAAATGCTCTTGATTTATCTTGATTTCCCCCTTTAAAAAGTTTCTCAATCAATTGTGTGTGATAACCATTAAACACTAAATAGACTTTGATTTAATCTATAAATTTCTGAAAGACTGCCGTAAACAATGAAAAAGCACGAAACTACTGTATTTCAATTACTGTGCCGACCAGGTTGGTTCTTGGTAAATTGTTCGATTTAAGTTAAAATTAGAATATTTCTACAATAGTAATTTTAAGTTAGATAAAAAACCATCTTTTACATGCTCTGAAATGAAATTGTTATTTTATGCGTTTTATTTTTAATTTGAAGTAGTGTTGGTGATTGCGACCTGTACTTATTGGCAAGGAAAATATTATCAACAAACCGTAAGCATTGTGTACATTTATTTATGCCACTCTTTTATTATTTCTTCAAATAATGGCCTAGGAAAATCTTAGCCAATACTGAGTATAGGGGGCTCCACATTGCCACACTATTAATATATTTATAGATGCTCCCATTAGAACGAAAATGTAAAACTTTAGTGTTTAGTCAAACAAACTTGCGTAGAGTAAGACATGGTACCGTAAATGGCAATATGTTTTTCTCCAACTTTTGAACTATATTTTGAATTGTTTCTTCAATTGGACAATTTATAAACAAAGAAATAACTCGAAAAGTCACCAAAATTTTATATTGATCATTTCTATATAGAATTCTGTTTAAAAAAATAGATTCGGCAACGGAAAATTTATCTAGTAGTATCTGCAATTTTTCCAGCATACGGATAGACCGTAAAGCTAATGCATGGAACGGGTTATTGACTATTGATAATATTGGTCTCAAAGGACAACATTTTTTGTGTGTTTTTCGAAGTTCGTACATTATTCTTGTAGATGATCCAATTAGTTTGGACGTCTGCGCTGGGCCTCATCAATTAAAATTTTGTATTTTAAGATTTTAATTTCACTTATTTCATCTTATTTATCCTTCAAACGGGTGAAGTTTGCATTGTCATTTGACATGTTCTCCATCCATGGCATATAGTCTGATTTGACCATTGTAACCACGCTCTGATTTTATCAGCGATTAATAGATTGTGCCTGCATTTCTGCTGATATATATATATATATATATATATATATATATATGCTGATATATAAGGACATCTAAATTTTTCTTGTCAATACATTCTGTTATTTGCATTCGGATGATTTTAGATATGAAGCGTGATCAGCTAAAGTAGCCTTAATCCTGTTTTCATAATCAATGCTTGTATGTTCTAAGTCGCCCGTTTGTTCAATACAATGACTGATCTTAGTTTTGCTATGTTGTTCGACGAATGGTTAAATACAATAGAATTGGTGTTTACTTCAATATCGCAAACTTGATTTGGAGAATTGTTACCACCACCCGTGTAATTAATGATTTTTTAATGCAACTTATTTGTTTTTCTCTGATTTCTTATTATCTTCACGTTTATGTTTTCTTTTTTCTTTTGCCTTTTAATATATATGTATGGATATGTGCATTTGAAGATACCTGATAAGGATATGTGAATGATACGCTACTTGTATCTGATTATTATTATTATTTCTGCGAATGGAAAGATACTATGAATTTTAATAAGGCTCACATTTTAAATAAATTGAAAAATAATTTATTGTGTAACTGTTTCAATCGAGATTTCGAGCTCGATGTATACACATTGCATACTTATATAAGCCACTATGAGCTGTGCATTTAACAAAATGGTAATTGCGATAAATAAAAAATATCGGTGTATTCTTTATTGGGATCATTTCAATTTATCACCTTCCGCGCAATCAATGATTATATATTCCATAATGAAAGAATGAGGGTAGCTGGTTGGAATTCTTAGCCTAACGATAAGCCGCATAGTCTCCAACCTGAAGTAAAGTCTAACCAGTTATGTAAGTTGGTGTGTTAATGCAAATTATTTGTGGTTTGCAACAGGGTAGCGCATTAGATAATTTAATAGAACCCTAAGCAAACGAGCCCCGATTCGATCCCTGTCTGTTTTTAAATTCTGGGCGTGGCTTCAATAATTCCCATTATGTATAATACTTGTCTACTGTATTATTTTTCTTTTCTATTTAGTGAAATGCTTAATTTATACTGGCAAATGTTTATATCATGAGATTTTTTTAATATAAAGCCCGCAATCTTGAATTAAATAACTGTTTTCCCCATCCGACGAATCAATGATTATTTATTCATAGAAATTTCCCCAAAATGTGCGGTGACTGTTTTATGCTGACTGAATAACGATGGCTGGATGGGACCTATAGCGAAAGATATGCTAAATAGGTTTAATTTTAGGGAAAGTCCAAGCAATAAAGAGTTATTAAATAAATGAATATTATGTAAAAAATGCGGTATGGAGCGCAGTGGATAGATTAACAGATGTTTACTAGAATTGCCACGGTTCGTGTACTGTCTGAGACAACATACTGAACAAAACATATATTGTGCCTAATAACGCCAAAACCAGTCTACGGGAAGAATTCCCTATCTTCCTTTTATTAAACTTAGTTTATTTTGATAAATGTATGTATAACGGGATTTATGTTCTTCTCAAGCTTGAAACATTCATTTATATGAATATTATCCGCGCCAATTAAATCAAAGATTATTTATTTATATAATTCTGCTTTTTAAACCTCCTTCCAAATGTAGCTTGCCGTCAGTTCTTTAATTACAGATTGGATGTGGCTAGTTGGAAATTTAGATTTAAAAATATGTCACATAGGCTACACCTCAGGAAAAGGTTAATCAAAAACATCAGTTAGAATGAAATCACGATGTATTTAATGTGTGCGGCAGGCTCGCACAATCTCCGAAGCAAACGTGCACCGGTTTGAGCCTTGCCCGAAGCAAAATATTGGAAGTACTTAAAAGTTTCTAATATGTATGAAATCGGTCTAATGCATGAATTGCCTTAGTTTATAATGTAAAATGTACATATAATAGAATTGGTGTTTATATCAAGCTCTCAAACTTCATTTAAATAATGGTTATCATAACCCGCTAAATCAATAATTATTTATATATATAAAAATAGTTGTCAATTCTTTAAAACAAGTTGGCTAGCTTAAAGTAAACACCAATCCCCTTGTATTTACCAGTCGTAGAACAGTATAAAAAACTATCGATAGTCGCAAGCTCTGAAGCGTTTCGACCATCCATGATCATCAACGGAGTACAACGGCAAACGGACTAGCGAGGATTAAATCACATTGCATATATATGGAAAGCAAAATTAGATATGCGGCTCTCACCTCTAGTAGTCTTGCATACATTATACATGACAGGAAATGTCGGCTGCACAATTTCAATGGAGTCACGATGATTAGCTGTTTGTACCGTTTGCCACACACGCATATATATATAGACAATTCAATTAAAAAATAATTGATTGCGCTGGTGGTGGTAACAATTATTTAAATCAAGTTTGGCGAACGCTACAAACAGCTAATGTTCGTGACTGCATTGAAATTGTGCACCCGACATTTCCAGTCACGCACAATGTATGCAAGACTACTAGATGCGAGAGCCGCATATCTACATTTTACTTTCGATATATTTACAATGCGGTTTGATCCTTGCCAGTTAGTTTGCCGTCGTGCTCTGTTGATGATGATCATGGAAGGACGAAACGCGTCAGTGCCTGCGACTGGCGGTAGTTTTGTTATGTTGTTTGACGACTGGTTAAACACAATAGGATTGATGATTACTTCAGGCTGCAAAGACTACATTAAAGAATTGTTACCAACACCCAAGCAATCAATGATTGTTTAATTTTACTGTTTATTTGTCAATTGTTGTCCGTTTTTCAAAGTATTTATAAGTTACACTGAGCAAGCTTTTGTAATAGGACCTTACTCTAGATATTCTAATGTAAGATAATTTTTTTCCAAAATAGGTTTATTTTTGTCAGTTGTTTTGTAAATGTCAAATTTGCTCAAATGTTACCAAATCTTGTTAGGCCTCTCTATTTTCCTACACCAAATTTTTATCATTTTTGATATTTATTCATTTCCCTCCCAAATTTCGAGTAAGAAAGCTTTGGTTATCTCAAATATACATCGTTTGCAAAAAAATTATATCGGCGTAAAATATAAAAAACGGTACAGAAATTGATAGCCGAATTTGTCATTTTTAGTACAAAAGTATTTATATAAGCAAAATAGACAAGATTTATGTCAATAAACAATAGAAATAATGTAACAGAAGTGAAAAATCTTGAATATTTGATACTTTCAATATAGATAGACCATAAAAATGTCAATTTGTCGATGGGATGTAAAGTACAGCTTCTTGGGCCATACTTTGTTAAATCAAATGGATTAATAATTAAGTGAGTTGATTTAATTTATTGTGTGTTTGATAGATCTTGAATTCATGATGGTTCATTCATAAAATGGTGAAGTTCACGAACAAAGCCTTGTTAAAGTCGAATTTACTCCTGACTAGTGTCAGCATCGTGTGATAATATCGAATATGATAAACATATGCTGAAAAAAGGAATGTTACATGAATTCGTTTGATTGATTGCTGGTAAACAATATTTCCAAGAGAGAAATACAATTGGCTTGTAAATAAATTATGAGAATTTCAAGCCTTATTTAGACAAAATATTTAAAAGTATGTGATGTAATCATACTAAAGGTGATGCCCGAATAAAACTGTTTGGAAATGTAAACAAACGTGCGGGATATCCGCAAGAATGCGTGGATGCTCAAAGGTAAAGGTCATACTATTTACATATCGCAATTTACATTTCTGGGAAAACATTTTTAGCAAGTTTACTTATCTGAAGGTCATCATGTTTGCAGATTGATAAATATTTACTAACTGAAATCTATTATTAAAATGCTAAATAGACAATCCTAATGTATATTAATCCGAGAATTGTTTGAAATGCTGTATTTCAGTGTAGAACAAAATTCCAGATCAAAATTTTCAAATTATTTCAACAAAAGTTAATTTAATACAACTTGCATGAAATCAAAAAAACAAAATAATTGCCGTATATGTCACATCTTGTTACACTGATAATTTGCCGTTGTTTTAACTCAATAAAAAATGTATTTTTGATCTTGAAATCGATTCTCTCGCCATTTTTGTCCAAATCGCAGTATTTTATATTGCGATACTGACGCTGTATTCTAATTTATTTAAATATGATATACAGACTCAAAATAGACGCAAATCAGATTCTTTAAACAAGTGGCATAAGAGAGCACATCTGCCGTCAGTCGTTTGTATTGACGATTTGCGTCTTTCGACGACCAACGCCAAAGCAGAGTGACCAATTCAATAAAAAGACTCAAAAAGAAATTTACGTATAAGCTACGGCGAAAATTAAGTGTGGCTCTCAGCGCTGGTAGATTGGCACTAATTTTTTATGAAATTTTGGCATAATTGTTCGCCTGAAGCATGGCAGTTTATAAATTTCCTTTTAAAGGCCGTTTACTAAAGTATGCATGAAAATTAGATGGACGTTAAGTCATCGGGAAGCTAACTTTTTATACGGTCTGTGGATGCTAATCGATCCACTACAATGTTTTAAAACTAATAATATTATTATTGTTGGAAAATTACGCAATAAAAGAACAAAAAATGTTTGATAAAATGTAAACTGTAAATTAACAGAAAGTAATTAGTGCAGGAAACTAATGTAGAAGTCAAATAAAATTATTTTTAAATCCGAAAATTTTCCTGAGTTTTGTTAGGCAATTTATGAAATTTGAGAAACAAAATAATTGCCCTCTATGTCACATTTTATTAAATAACGAAGCTACTCATTGGATCACAATGAAATACTGATAAATCACCGTTGTTTTAACGCAGTAACAAATTTATTTTCAATCTTGAAATCGATTTCCCAGGCATTATTGTCCGAATCGCAGTATTTTACGGCTACTGACGCTGTATTCTAATTTATTTAAATAGGATATTCAGACTTAAAATAGACGCAAATAAAATTCTTTAAACAAGTGGCATAACAGAGCACAGCTATCGTCAGTCGTTCGTAATGACGAGTTGTGTCTTTCGACTATCAACGCCAAAGCACGGTGACCAACTTAATAAAAAGTATTTTTTAAATTGCCTTTTCTGAGTGCCAGCTTCATATTTTCCAATGCCGTGTTTTGCGTCCGTGGATAGTAACTTTGCACGAACAGTTTCACAAAGATCCGATTGATCACAATTTTCAATTTTGTTTTGTCTTTGATCGGGTTGAGTTTGTATTCGTCCCAACGGAAAAGATGTGATAGAACCACATTTCCGTTGGGACGAATACAAACTCAACCCGATCAAAGACAAAACAAAATTGTAAATTGAGATCAATCGGATTTTTGTGAAACTGTCCGTGCAAAGCTACTACCCGCGGATGCAAAACGCGGCATTGGAAAAAACTTAATAACAAGTTTCAAACAGAAATTTAGGTATAAGCTTTGGCGTAATGTAAATGCGTCTCTCAGCGCTGGTAATTTTGCATAAATTGTTCTTGGCTAAAAATCTAATCTACACAGTTTATATGCAGCCACAAAAATGACATTTTCGAAGTAGTCACCATTTTCATATTACTAAATTAATTAAGCCATCATTGAATGCACAATGTTATTAATACTTATTCGGTTCAGTTTAGCTATTGGTTAATAGAGCGAGATTTGGCTTAAGTCCACAATCCATAATTTAATACTTAATTTTGCGGCCGTTGAAATAACAATTTGCTCTATCAAATAACTTTTAAAAATGTGTCGAAATGTGAACAGTTCATTCGGAACTCCAGTCGAGTACAGTACGTTTTAACTACTACCTTCGCATTCATCAATTACCTAACAAAACTCAGGAAAATTATCGGATTTAAAAATAAATTTTGTTGAGTTCTACATTAGTTTCCTTCAATAATTATTTTCTGTTAGTTTACAGATTACATTTTATCAAAAATTAATTGTTCTTTTATGGCGTAATTTTCCAACAATAGTACTATTAGTTTTTAATCATTGTGGTGGATCGATTAGCATCTACAGACCGCAAAAAAGTCAACTTCGAGACGACTTAACGTCTGTCTAATTTTCATGCACACTTACGTTAACGGCTTTAAAAAGGAAATTTATAAAATGCCATGCTTCAGGCGAACAATTATGCCAAAATTTCATAACAAATTAGTGTCCATCTCACTTGCTATCCACTTTTTCCATAATGACAAACTTCCGTAATTCTAGCGAATAATTGGTACTACGTTTTAAGATAGATACAAATAAAATCTACAAAAACAGATTCCCTGTAACTTATTTTTCGGGAACTCTTTTACTCCTCCTTATATGAAGCAGTCGTTCAATGTAACCTTCTCTCTCCACCTATTAAAAATAGAAGTTCAATAAACTTTTGGTTAAATGTTTAAATACATTTCTATTGATAGATGTGTTATAATTTCTGGTTTTTTTTGGGTTTTTTATTCAACGCACCCTTGTTTGAGAAATTTAAAATTGCACGATGGTACAAATTTCATTTTTTGCACATTAAGTTTACGCTTAACTCATGGAATATTTTGGGCTATCAATGCTAAATATGTAATCTAACCAGTAATGATATATATCTTATTTTCACATGAAGGTTGTATGGAAACAAAATCTTCATCATTGTATCGATTGCGTGCAATATATTCAACTTTTAAATTTTTGTAATATTATTGACAAGAACTTTACTTTCCAGTTGTGTTTTCGCTGATTAACATGTTGCCGTATTAAACGAACATTTGTTGCACGGGCGGGGATAGCAATTAATTAAAATGAAGGCTACGATCTTGAGGTAAACATCAGTCCCATTATACGCATACATTTGCCAATATAAACTAAGCATTGTATAATGTAGAAAAGATAATTCATTCAGTAGACCGGTTTCGTCCTTATTGGGAACTCATCATGTACTGGCCAGAATTTGCCGCGGACAGGACTCGAACCTGGGCACGTCTGCTTCGGAATCTGGTGCCCTAACCACTGAGCTATCCTGCCGCACACTACACTACACACAATTTTCAGTTATATACTAACTAATTTAACTTGGTTAGTCAATTTTTCCTTTAGGTGGAGCTCATATGGCATCCATTTAGACCCAAAGTTCCAACTAACCATGCCCAATCTGTCATTACTGAACAGACACCACATTACATGTGGAAGTGGTATTGAAATGAACATTTATATAATTAAACGAACATTGGTTGCGCGGGTGGTGATAACAATTATTTTAATCAAGGTTGCGGTCTTGATATAAACACCTGACCCATTAATTACTTACATATGTCAGTATAAACTAAGAATTTTATAGTGTAGAAAAGATAATTCATTAAGTAGACCGGTTTCGTTCTAATTTGGAACTTTTCATGTACTGTCCAGAATTTGTTGTGGACAGGGCTCGAACCTGGGCACGTCTGCTTCGGAGTCAGGACATTGCGTGCAGAATTTCTAATAAGGATAAGATTAGTCTCCTGGATGAATCGCCTTTTCCACATTATAAAACGCTTTCTTTATATTTATAAAAGTCTGAATATAACGAAACTAGTGTTTATACCAAAATCGCGACCATGATTTAATTAAGTTGCTGGATTTTGACATTGCGTGCTTTATGTAAATAACCAGGGCTTAAAATAAGGATGTCTAGTGTATTTAACCGTAATAGTAAAGAGGCCGGTTCTGGTGATTTTTCTCTCTTAAATTGTTGTTAGAAAACTTGTATAAATGACGTTTTGGTCTGCGATAATTATGCATAATTATGCGTACTTTTACAATCAAGCCGAAGATCTGGCTTGCTGATATACAGGAAAAGGAGTAATTTAATAATGTTTATACTATAGAACTCTTAAATGCTTAGCACGCAAAAGAAGTATGTGTCTTTGATCTGGCCAAAGTATATATGCTTCAAAGATTGTATTCCTCTATATCAATTTATGATTTCTCCATTTTTCGGAACTTCATAGCACTTTTGTTTCACTGTTTAATATATTTTATTGTTTAAAATGGTAGCACCATACTAATAGTCGTATATTTATGAATTTGCAATTTATAATTGGTAAGGAATTTTGCTTCAATAGAAGTAAAAAATAACATTATAAATAGGTAAATTGTTTCATCTAAAATTAATGTATCTCGCTCTGACTTTTGTAGAAAAATTAATCCTGCTGAGAGGAATATGCATTTTTACATTAAAAAAAACGATGAACTGATGTTTAAAGTAGCTTCACTTTAAGGTCCAAATTTTCGTTCACGGCAGAGATATACAAATAAGTTTTTCGAAACTAGCTAGCAATTTCTAGTGCTGGCAAAATATCAAATACCTAAGAAATACTTGAAGATTTTTATTGCCTACTATCATTCAGAGAAAGACGTTATGCGCGATGCGAAAGCAACACCATGAAATTGATAGGCAGGGCGAATTTTTAAAATTTTCTGTTCGCAAATCATGTATCTTAACATTTTAACATTTTAACATTTTAACATTTACTTTGTGTCCACAAAAACATAAATTAATTTTGGCAAATATATTACTCGTTAAAATCTTAAGAAGGAAAATATCAATTCTTTAGCATACCCAATTCTTGACAAATTAGCATTAGCTCTTCGTGAATCATTTGAAAATTATGTTAAATTTACTATTAAAATCCCTGTGATTCACAATAAAATTTGCGCTTCCTAAGCCTGTTTTATATTTTTCTTGTGGAGGAATAATAAATACGCAATTTTGTATTAGGTATTGTACACCATGTAACAAAATATATCAAATGGGACCAGAAGCATAAAGAAAAGTCAACATGAACGAAAGGTACAATTTCATGTATACATAGACAGTTTACTATATATATATAAATATATATAGTCAAGAAATGTATGTTAGGTAGATGGTCTAATCTTCTATTTTGAAAACCGTTATGTTGGTACCATTTACAGGTTCGATATATAATATATATTGCGAGTTGGCTTTGAAGTCGTATTGTCAAAGACTTCATATTATATCAACTTTAGTACTGCTTTAATGCGCATTCTTATAGTAAATTGTACCGTCCACATGTCACATCTATTGACTCAATATTTATTTTATATAGGGCGTAGTACCACTCTTACTGATGAGTATGTACATGAGTTTAAAAATTTTATTTATGCTAACTTTGGTTTCTCCTTATTGTACTAATTTGTTAGTTGTTATTCAATTAAAAAACTTGTTGTATGAATATAGCCACCTTTTAATTTGTGGTTATACTTATTTCATTTTGATTGTTTATTATCATGTAATATTACGTATTCTGGAGCGCATAATTATATTACAACAGCCGGAAATCCAGGTACGATCTTTGGTGTGATAGTAAAATATAAACTTAGCCTCAAGTCTAAAAGGAATTTATTAAATATTTTGAACCCTTAATGTAATATATCGTTGAATCTAACCATTGATGCAAAATAGAAAAACTAGTGTCAGTCAGAAGTACTGATGTTTTTCGACTTTCTATGATTATCATAAGAGCACGCCGGCAAACCAACCAAAGAGGATCAAACTGCAATCTCTCTCTTTCTCTCTCTCGCTCTCTCTCTCTCTCTCTTCTATATATATATATATATATATATATATATATATATATAACAAAATTGTATTAACGGATCCCAAGTCTATTAGTCTCGCATGAATTGTACATGTCCGGAAATGTCGAATAAAAAATCTTTGCAGCCACCAACATCATTTTTTGCAAAATTTGCAAAATGTACATAAGGTTTGCAAAAAAATTACTAATGTTGCCAGTGGGGATAACAATTTTTTAAATCACGTTTGTGAGATTTATATAAATGTAAATCATATTTTATTTAACCTTAAATCACGAGTATTGACGCGTTTCGATCTTCAAAGATCATCATCACAGCAATACGGAAGGCTGACTGACTAGGATCTTAGACAAAAGTTTAAAAACTATATTCGTTTGTTTATAAATGCAGCGTTGTTCAGTTATTGTTATTTGTTGGAAGGCCAAGAAGTGAAACATCCAGAATATATTGAGTATGCTTTGTACTTTGTGGAAAATACGAGCCAAACTTTAGTGGAATTTATTTCGATTGAGTTGAAAGATTTGTATATTTGCTAATTTCACAACATTTTGATTTAACAACGTTTAAAAATACTTTCTTTTGCATTATCTGAAAAAATTTAACGATATCTTCCATTTTCTAATGTTCACGTGCAACTGTGTGATAGAAAAATTGATAGATAATGTTGTTCGGATTAACTTGACAGCAATTCTTCATCAGCATTTTGGTCAAAAGCGGTACACCATGGGAATCGCAGTCGAAATTGCCTACTTATTCAAAGATACATTTTACAAAATACTTGTATCGGACTCAATATAAACAGCACCAAAGTCATCTTAAATGTAAATAGTAATCTCTTTTTTTAATCTCTAGGTGAGGGCCTAGATTTTTTCCTTTATATTCTGTGCAATTCAAACGTTTGATCTTGTTTTTAGTACTCGCATGTAATCATAATCGAAGGAGGATGTTTTCATTTCGAGGCTAAATAAATTCATATATTTTGTGTTACATTTTACCTAATTTGTTAGGCCAAATGTCCGATAGAAATGTCAGTCGTCTCGGCCTGAAACTCCAATAAAAAATTTTGAGAATTCAAAAGTTATACTTACTTAGATTATTTAATCGAACTGAAGAAAAATAATTATGTTAGTGGAATCGTAAACAAAGCAATTACCTCAATATCCAATTATGCGAAAATTCAAATATATATATTTATATATATATATTTCTAATGGAATAGGCGTTCAACACTGCAATCCACACTGGCACTGTTATCATGTGCAGAACTAAAATTTGCGCAACAATGTGAAACGATAAACTACACTGGGAAGAAAAATAGCACTCGTACATGTAACAGTGAACAGTGCGCACAAATGGTTAATTCTCAAGCCATTAAAACAATAATGACCAGATCTCAGACATCACTTTTCAATACAGCGAGAATGACCTTTATATGCAAACAGGCACACACACAAACACAAACGCGTACAAACTTACCATCTAGCCAAAACAAGAAATAGAAGTAAAAACGAGTCAGATTTGTTACAACTAGCATAATCAACTGAAAACCCAGAATGTATATATATATGAATGATTGTAAAGCGATGATTAGTATTCACGAAATAAATGGCCTTTATCCACTTTGTTATCAATGTGTTTTCTTCCTAAGTAGAAATATACTGTGTAATATTGATAGGCAATGGACACTATAAAGAATATATATATATATATATATATATATATATATATATTCTCGATTGCAGTCGGCGCTATGATATTTACGTTATTTCTTTTCCCTAGAAACACGTCTCTATACCAGTCTATTAGGTCGCTGTTTTCGCATTTCGTTTTCTTTGGAAAATGCTTGCTGCTCACGTATAATAATCAATGCGGCTCGTTGTACATACTGTAACTCACGAAACAATCAAAGTACTTTGTTATCAATATTTAATTATTCTCAATTATTCCCGACATATTTGTCACTGTTTGGTCTATTTGACTTCGTTATACTTAAAAAATTATCATTCAGTTTTCTTGTATGAAGCACTGATAAAAACCATCTCATTACAGTCCAAAATATTAATCGAAGATGCTTCGTACACCGTATAAACTTCGTAAGAACTTGTCTCCGCGTGTGCTTCCTTTCCAGTTACGATTATCGACATTCGTTATGCTGGAAATTTTTTTAATGATTAACTGCACAGATGTGCACGCAAACATTTTCTGGAACCTGATTTTACTATTACTATTTATTTTTTAAATCTTATTTCAGTAAGTTTACAATAAAACTGGTTTCAATAAAATGACAGCTAGAAGATTTTGATAGGTGAAATATGCCTAATTAATTTGGAAAGAGTGCATAAATAAAATGCTTATAAGATATAATGACGTATTTTCAAAGCCTAGAAACATTTTAACAACACTACTTTATCGCTAAATTAATTGGATGAGTTGTTTTAAAAAATCCGATAATTCTGTCTCTTCATTAGTGTTCTATAACAAAAGTCTCATTAAACTCGAATTAAATCCTCTTAGATTAAATTTTGACTAATTAGTCAGCTTTCTGAAGTCTAATGAACTCGTTTGGCTGTTCTATCTTTAATTCATTTTTTTAACTTTAGCTAGCAACGTATACTCACACGCTCGTGAGTGGCCATTTCTTTCGATGTTTTTGTATTTATGTGTACGATATATAGTAATAATCCTTAAAGCTTTCATTCTCGAAAACATAGACATTTAAATTCACAATTTAGATAAAACAAAGGAGCCTTCTTTGGTCTTTCGGCAATAAATGAGATGTTTATTATGCATCATTTAAACAATTTACAGCTAATAGAACAAACATTATTGCAGACTGTTCGCTTGGTTTCCTGATACAAGCTGGCAGTAATCGCTATAAAACGTGCTAATTAATTAAGATTGAAAAAAATAACTATTTTGCAATGAACCGTTTACTTATTATGCGTAGCTAATATAATTAGACACGCATTTATTGCGCGAGTGGTGATAAGGCTTCTTTATATCAAGTTTGCGAGCTTGATATAAACTACAATCACATCGTATCTAACCAGTAGCCCAACATAGTAAAATTACCATGTAAGTGGACATACCTGATAAACGTTCATGCTTGTGAATGCACAGGAATTGGGCAGCCGACATTTACAGTCAAGTACAACGTATGAAAGACAATTAGAGTTGAGAGACGCCTACCTAACTTAGCTTTCCACATATATGCACTGGGGTTTGATTATGGTTAGTCAGTTTACTGTCGGGCTTTGATGGTGATCGTGGAAGGCCGTAACGCGTCAGTGTCTGTGAATGACGGTAATTTTGTCGCTATGCTTACTAATTAGATACAATGGCATTGGAGTTTATATCAAGCTCTCAAACTTGATATAAAATATTTCTTTTGTATATTGCTTTATCGGGATCTTCCAGCTAAAGTGGATAATTTATAGACAATAATCAACATAAATAAACATTCCGCGTGAGCAAATTATAAAAAAAACAAATATTTAATTTAACTAGTTATTAAGTGAATATGTGCTTGGATTATATACCTTTTGGTACAAATCTTTTTTTGCAACGCTTCTTATGAAACCCGGGAAAGCCTAGAATACATGCTTCAAATCCATTCTCGAAAAATATTTACTTGGCAGTGTGCTATAGGTAAATGAAACTATGTTAGAAACGGATTAAATTAAACGTTCTTATTTTTATCAAATTTATGAAGAAAAGATTTGTAAATAGATTCCTTTTCAATGAGATATCTGTTTCTCCATGCTCATTTAATAGGTATTATGAAGTTTATTACGAAATATGTAGAAAACGAAATGTTGCGTCATTGACTAAATATCAATATACGCTTAAAAGTAAAATATTTTTGCGAAATTGGATTAATCGAAATTACCTGATCTGCGTTTTGACTAACACAAGCATTTTTTCAGTAGTTTTCTTTCTTCAACATAATATATCGGCTACCTTTATATATGCTTCTGGATTAAGGTATTTTATAAATATTGTACATATAAGTCAATATAAATTAAGAATTGAATATTAGAAAGATGGAAATCATTGTAGAAAGAGCAAGAGAAAACTGGGAATAAAAATAGAGACAACAAATATTTAAATAGAAATATAAATTTATTTAAATTATTTTTTGCCAAATAAATCATGCATTCCTTCTCATATTTTTCTTTCACGAACATTAACTTGCTGCAGTATTCGCAACCTATACATAAGTTATACAATTAAAAAATCATTGATTGTTCGGATACATATAAGAATTCAATAAATCATGGTTGCAAACCTGATATAACATCAGTCACATAGTATCTAGACAATTGAGTAACATAGCATAGCTACCGCGTTTGTGGAGAAATCTGCAAAAAATTATGCAACGTACATTTACAGTCAAGTACAATGTTAGCGAGGCTACTAGAGGTGAGAGCCGCAAATCTAATTTTTCTATGGATATATATATACATATATATAGATACATATACATATATATATACATATATATATATATATATATATATTGTGGTTCGATTCTCACTATTCAGATTTATTTCGTACTCTGATGACGTTCATGGAAATTCGAAACGCATCAGTACGTGTGATTGACGGTAATTTGCTCTTGTTCAACTACTTACATGCATTTAGATTAGTGTTTATTTCAACACCGCAAAACTTGATTTAAAGAATTGTTATCACCATTCGCGCAATCAATGATTGTTTAGTTAAACGAACAATGGCTGCGCGCGCGGTGATAACAATTATCGTAAGCAAGGTTGTGATCTTGATATAAGTACCTGCCCCATTAATTACTGACATATGTCAGTATAATCCAAGAATTGTATAGTGTATGAATTGCCTTTTCTTCATTATACAATTCTTAGTTTATACTGACATATTTAAGTAATTAATGGGTCAGGTGCTTATATCAAGATCGCAACCTTGATTATAATAATTGTTTAGTTGTTTTTTTAGCAATATTGATAGTAGTAGTAGAAATATTAATAATACTGCGGATACTACTACTAATAATGATGAGAAAGAAGCGTTTCTTGTATCTAATAAAATTTCTTTTTATTTTTGCACATGGAAAGGTTACTATGAATTTTATTAAGGCTCACATTTCAAAAGAATAATAATATCATAAATAATGAGAATTATAATAATTCTATCTTTTATGATCTTATACAACTGACACTAACAACTTATATCGTATCAAATATAAAATTGTAAATATAAATAATAATTGTTATTAATATGATGCCAACATTAATAATAAAATAAATAATAGCTTTAGTAATAGTAGTAATAATAATAATATGAATAACAATAATAATATTAATTATAATATTATTATACTCAATTAGTAACCGATGAAAACTGGTCCAAAATTGACAACTCATTTAAAAATAAATTAGTGTAAACTTTGTGCACATTCTATTAAGGAAGAGTTAATGATGAAATCAAAATAAAAGCAATGTCGTCGACAAAATTGTTTTTTCTTGTTTAGTAATTTTATTTCATGTCAAAAGCATGTCGGACAACATTCAACTTACCCTGGTAAAAAATATTGCCTTACATGAAAGTCATTTGAAAATACAGAATCCATTTGGACGTAAAGTATCCTTTCTGTATTTTTAAGTGATGAGAGTATTAAAAAATCGATCAATAATTCATGACAGCTTTCAACTGCGATACTAGCACAAAAGCAAATTCGACAATGCTAAAAAATCGTGAAATTATTACATTCTTAATAAATATATTTATGCAAAATTATAACAAAACCGTTATTACTCTAACTCTGTAGAACTTTATCCAACGAAATACTTAGATGACATTTGTATAGTGCAGACATAATCGTGAACATTTTATTGAGCTAAATTTATTACCTATTTCGGCAATGGTCAAAATCAGGTTTAATGTGCATAGTTGTACCAATGTTTTCTTTCAGATTTCTAATAAATGCTATCGTTCATTTATTCATCGGAGGTATTTGTTTCTTCACCTGTCTAAAATTACTATATCGTTTCTTGCAAAACATCTAAGATCTGTTTTTAGACAGATAAGAAGCTTCTCCATTTGAATCCTAATCGCTCAAATTCGATATAAATAAAGCAAGAGAATATATTTTCATCTTAAAATTAGATTTATAAATCCTGTTTAATTGTGCGTATTAATTTTCTCGTGTTAGTCTTCACATATAAAGAATTTTGCTCAGTTTTTTAGGAGATGGAACTATTAGTAAGCATTAAATTTATAAATTTTCAAGTAAACATACTATTCACATACCAAAATCAGTTTGTGACCTCACCCCATTTTCTAAATAATAATTTATTTTGCATAAGTTAGAAGAGAGATCCAAACTCATTATGTTAGAATCTAAAGGAAATTCAAATTTTATTGCTGACTCAATTTTCCATTTATTTTTAAACCTTTATTTATGATCTTTTTTTTCAAATTATATATATATATATATATATATATATATATATATAAGTAGCATACAATATATCTTTCAACATGTCATTTTTTCTAAATTATCGATCTATAAATACTGTCTTCAGACATATGTCATAAAAAAGATTTATTGAATCTGTTAGTGTAATATATAATAAAATTTTAGTATGCCTTTAAAACGGTATGCAAATTCATTGAAGGCTCTGTGACATTTGCTATTCTAGTATTCCGATAATACACAATTTTCAGAATTTTAACAAAAATTTGAAGTACTGTGTGACCATGTTTAGATCAAATATAACAGAATTACATGCGATTAGCCTTAGACTGTGATTCATCCGTTTTCAAAGCAAGATTTTCTATATTTGTTTAATAAAGCAATATTTCTTGTAGCAGGGCATGTTATCGAAATCAGCGTCGACCCGTGTCTACAAAAAAGTAATGACATCAAGGTTATAATTAATAGCAAAACTGCTGAAAACTTATCTCTTGTTCTTATTAATAGTAATATTATTTTATACTAAGCTATTTACTTAGTTGTTTGACGATTTAAATTATAATAGTTAATTTAATTATATTTATAATTTTGCATTAATTACATAATTTCTCACATATTCAGTCAAAGAAATCTTTTAGAAACACGCACTCAAATATGGAGTGTAACCTCAATTTTTTGATATTATGAAAAATCAGCCACAACATGAAATTTAGTCTCCGTGAAAATTTGAAAATTAAGATTTATTATAAATATTTTTAAATTTATAAAATGTAATATTCTTTTATTAAATGACCATTAATGACGGTTAATGTTTTGTGAACGGTTTTACAACTCCATTTTAAAATACTTCGTCCTTTCTATTTTTATAAAGGATATCTTATGATTATTTAAATCAAGTTTGCGAGCTTGAAGTAAACACCAATCCCATTGTATTTAACCAGTTGTCGAACAAAATAACAAAACTACCGCCAGCCGCAAAGCACTGACGCGTTTCGACCTTCCATGATCATCATCAGAGTACGACGGCAAACTGACTATCGAGGATCAAACCGCATTGAATATATATGGAAATCAAATTTAGATATGCGGCTCTCACCTCTAGCAGTCTCGCATACATTGAACTTGACTGGAAATGTCGGCTGCACAATTTCTATGCAGTCACGAACATTAACTGTTTGCAGCTTTCGCCACATATACATATATAAGCAATACAATTTAACAATAATTGATTGCGCGGGTGGTGGTAACAATTATTTAAATCAAGTGTGCGAGCTTGAAGTAAACACCAATCCCATTGTATTTAACCAGTCGTTGTTTGAGATTGTTCCGTCCTATTATCCCACATTCTTCACCAAAATATATAGTCGTTAGATGGCGTAATACCGGCTCCGACTGATGAGTCGCCAGTAAGCACGAAATGAACGTGCATGAGATTATATATTCCGTGCATGCTGTCTTTGGTTTATTCATCTGGTCAAAACTGAACTAATTTGTTACTAGGTTCGCAACACCTAATACAATCTTGCATATATATTAGTTCTCCGCAGCAAACATTATTTAAAAGGAGTACTGATTGCTTATTCGAAGAAGACATTTGGTTTTGTTTAAATTCGAGATGTGTTTTTCTAAAAGTCATAGTTTGAAGACCCGCACCAGAATTTTGGAGTGTTATCGCCAAATATTAGTAATTTATTTTCGTGAATAATATGACTGACGTCCAAAGGTTCTAATATACTAGATGTGCAGGCAACGTTATATAAGTGACAATTTAAAATTTTTTCTTTAATCGCAGTTATATTTTCAATCAAGGTCAAATTAACTTCTCTGCGTAAATATTTGCTGAATTAAATTCAGTCTGAGATTCCAGAATATAATGGAATATATGATTCAAAGTTATTTATTTATTAAGGTGAGTATAGTTTAAATAACTCTGTTAGTGTATGTAAATGGCAAAAAAGCATTTCCATGTAGTCATAAGCCGATTGAAGAAATATAAGTTTGCGTTTAATCCAGATGACCTAGCATTTGATGTGCTTTAGTAAAATTTTATGACACAGAAAGTAGGAATAAGGTATGGGATGATAAAATTAATGTGATATTAAATATTGTGGAAAGAAAATAAATTGCGCAGTTATTAAATATCTTTAATATGTGTAAGTACTATCAAAAAATCTACAGTAGCTGAAATAATATAGCATCTGAATCATTATGTCGTATCGGAGGAAAGAGCGATTAGGAAGTCTTAGACGAATAATTCGAACAATGGTGGCCATAGAGCACTCGATATTAAGGTCATCTTTGTACCAACTCTCATGTTGTTACGTATGTTGAGCATGTCGTAGACACCTTATTGAACGTACTACAAAAGTAAGTAAATATTTTATGGATCTTTAAATCGATATATATATTGAGAAAAAATGATGTACGATAACTTGGTAAGGATTTCTTGCTTTCCATATATATATGCAATGCGGTTTGATCCTCGCTAGTCCGCTTGCCGTCGAACTCTTATGATGATCATGTAAGGTCTAAACGCGTCAGTGCGTTGCGGCTGGCGGTAGTTTTGCTATGTTGTTCGCCGAATTGTTAAATACAATGGGATCGGTGTTTGCTTCAAGATCACAAACTTGATTAAAAGAAAGTAATTTTTTTTGGTTCATTTGGGAAATGCATTTTTTGATACAATACTGATAGTCATAAATTATATACGTTAACTATCTTAATCGACTAATTTAAAATCTCTCAAACACCATATGCCATAACGATAACATCCGTCGTTACACTAAGACTCGATCGCAAAAAAGAGGTATCTCTGGCTCGTTTTACACACGCATTTGAAAATACTTCAATAACTATGAATTATTGAGCAAAAGTGTAAAAAAATTTTAGAAGAGCTGTACAGCGGACAATTTAAATTTGCGCTACTCAGGAATATGATGTAACAAAATATGATGCACGTGGTTTTTCCACGTTTAATAGTCAATTCTGAAGTACAAGCTAGAATCAAAATGCATACACGGGCACGAATTATTTCCGATTTTTTAAAGATCCCGTCAAAAATTGTACAAAGCCAGTATTTGCACTAGTTATGGTCTCTTTTTTAAAAAATATCAAGGAGCATTTTCTGTGGAAATTTCCGGACGATTTATCTTTCAGCTGCTGCTTTTGGAGAATTTACCTTAGCCAAGAGCAAATTATACTAACAGTTTAGTTTTATATGGTCATTATTTGACGTTTCATCCTCAGCAAATCTTCTTATTGAATCACAATCACGGTAATTGCGCCATAATTTAGGAAGGCTAATTTTACACACCGCTCGCCAGACCACCAAAGCAAATACGTTGAGTGACAGTAACGGCGGTAAATTTTAGCCAGCCAGCTACTGGCTGGATAATTTTATTCAAAATGACGGCCACTTTATATTGGTAAAATGTACCCTCACTAATTGAATAGGCAATAAATATGTAAGGGCTCAACAGCAGACTGTGTTTAGCACAGTGTCACGGTTAAGGCATCTTTAATAAAAAAACGACTTCTATGGAAACCAGGGTGTTGCTATCAAGATCAAATTCTAAGTATATATACTAATACAAGTATGTATGTATTAATATATGCATGTGTATATATGTGTGTATTTATATATGAATTTATGTATGCATGTATGTATTTGAGAATGAAAGTATGCATGTATGTATTTATTTATGTACGTTTGTACTATATAGGTATGAATTTAGGTATGTGTGTATTTGTGTATTTATGTATGTATTCATTTATGTATTTGTATCTGTATCTTTGTGTAGATATGTATGCATATTTGTTTATGTATTTATGTATGTTTGTATGTATAGATTCATGTATTTGTGTATGTATGTATATATGTATTTATGTTTGGTTGTGTGTATGTATGTATGTATGTTTGTATGTATGTATGTTTGTATGTATGATTGCATGTATATGCGTAGGTATGTACGTATGTATCTATGTATTTATGTAGGTATGCGATTGCCACCCACGCAGTAAATGAACGACAAATTAATAACATATAAATGGGGCAAACGAGGACAAATTTAATTTTTGTGACTGAAACGATATCATGCAGTCGAAATTCCAGACCAATCTAGTATAGGCAAGACTACTATTTCTAAGTGCCGCATTAATGAATTTCCATATCTGGTTCAGTTGTTGTCTGCGAATCCATTTGACGATAGATTCAGTGTTCCGTTTGATGCAGAAAAAGGCAAATTGGTATCACGTTTTTTGGCAAGAGATCTAGTGTCGCCACTTTTGAATATATCTATTGAGGGTAATAAGAATCATTTAAAACAAAATTGGTAGTTTGAGGTGAAAACCAATATTTTTTAATTGAATGAGTCGTTTAGAGTAGAAAAACAACCGCTAGTCGCACTTACTGACGCGTTTCGAACAACATTTCTGAACATATTTATTTTATAAAATATCGGTTGATTTTTTATCTATCCAATAAGAAAAGCATATATCCCTTCACCATCCTTAAGCAAATCAGAGCAACGAGTCATTAAATCATTGCACTATATTAACTCCACCAGGCCATCAATTGCGCTTAAGATGAGGCCATCCTCTCTGGACAACACAAAGATGCCCATGAATAGTTCCGAAGACTACTTGCAGAAGGAATCATCAAATTATCATAAAGAACTTTCGCAACCAAATTTCACTTGATCCCCAAGGATAATAAGTTCTACACAGCTGGAGGTGATTATCGTAAGATAAACACTGTGACAAAAACAAAAGGCATGTCCAATTCAAAATATTACAACATAACTCAAGGAATTTAGAGGTAACAATTATTTTTGTGTGACTAACGTTATACAAGCCTATCTCCACATTGAGATAGTCTCAGAAGATATAGAAAAGACATCCGTCATCATAATTTAAGGTTTATTTAAATACATTTACGTTCATTTTTTTTATTCAGTTAGGCTAACCACAACTGAACTACTTTGTTACTAGGTTCGCAAAACCTAATACATACTTGAATATATATTATTTCTCCGCAACAAAATGTATTTAACTGTTATATATTGAATTGAATGATGTCATGCTTACCGCATTCTTCACCCAAATATATAGTTGTTAAAGGGCGTAATACCGGCTCCTACTGATGAGTCGCCAGTAAGCACGAAACGAATGTGCATGAGATTATACTTTCCGTTCATGCTGTTTTTGGTTATTCCTTCTGGTCACAGCTGAACTAATTTGTTACTAGGTTCGCAGCAACTAATACATACAGGCTAACCAGATTTTCTAGTGGTTTATGGACAACATAGTGCGCGAAAACACAGAAAACTTCACGACAAATATTGATAGCAAAATAATATTAAGCGATGACATGAATTCGCATGCTGAGTATCTTACAAATATCCAATCAAACTCAGCAGATAATGGGCTCAAAGTCAATTGATCAGAAGTGCAATTTGCACCCACATCAGTTGATTTGCTAAGGTACAATACTTAAGACTTTCCCTACTAAATGCAGTTAGATCAAGGACATCCAATTGCCAAAATCTTTTAATGATTTACAGAATATCTTGGGAGTTCTATACTATCATCTTTATTTACTTCTCAGCATATCAAAACAGATTTGCCGGCTTTGCAGGCACTTAAAGAATCTGAAACGACCAAACAGGAATCCTACTATTTATTTGTGGTTGAATGACGAGGAATTGCTTCGTAATTCAGACAACTCAATTAGAAAATGAAAAAATGTTAGCACAACAAGATTTTATACGACATTTTCTAGCCGAAACTTATGCCACGTTTGAAAAGGCATCAATGAACTTCGGAAGCATAAAGGTTTTTTCCTCGCATACTATGCATATGTTTGGAAATATATACAATAATTTTGGTTGCAATTTTCGGGCTATCTATGACGCAGTGCGCCATTTAAATACTTTTAAATGCAGAGTAGATATTTTGATTTTACATATAAAATAAACATGGTCAGTATATGTACCAATGCGACAAGTTATCCTGCAGGAGTACAGCGACAACTTTCACGTCACACCAAATGGAAATTTGGTATCATTCATGTAAACGTAAACAAATCATTATTAAAGACTCGCATTCAATGCCTGACGTTTCTCTACAATCGTTTTCACATATAGCTTACCGAGTACCCAAACTTGCGCTACTGTTTCTTCCTACAGAACAATGCTGCGGAACTCATCTTCAAAGATCAGTAGCTCGTTATCCAACTAAGCTTGCAGGCAGTACAATTCAGGATCATAGAGCCGAACAAGCCTGTAAAGTCTCAAACGAGACTCCATTTTCAACTCAGGGAGTAAGGCAATTATTAGACATATTCCAGATAATTTCTGAGGTGATAATCATAGGCAGAACACTAGACGATGTGCTTCCGAGTGTAACATATATCAGAAGAATAGAATCGCTTGGCGCACTTATTCTATATTGGAACAATTACCAAAAAGGACAAATCGCCCATTAATTCATTCATAGCCATGATCGATGGACTTACACGATGGCCTGCTGCATTGCCTTTTTGCAACATTTCTGCAAATGAAGTCCCCAATTGTTTCATTTCTGCTTATACAGCCCAATGTGGTTTACATAAAAATGCTATTTTTGATTAAGTTTCATTTTTCTTCTCTGATTGTTTAGTACGATTTCACGTTTCATGGGATGCAACTTATGCCATACCACAATCTACAACCTGCAGCCCAATAGTAATGTAGAGTGAATGCATAGAGCACTCACAACTGCCCTAGAATCCCTGTTCATTAATGGCAATTAGGTCGCTGCCATGCCTTCAGCATTCCTTCTAAAGCGCCATTGTTTACGATAAACTATTCGCAACTCTGAGTACAGCTCATTTCATGTAACGTCAGCTTAAATCGGTAATTGAATAGCAGCAGAAATGTAACGACGCTGCTGTAGCACAACTGCAGCCTAAATATCACAACCCTGACTTGGTTTTAATTCGACAGACAAAATATTTTGTTATCAGACAAGGCGCAACATCTTGTTGGATCAGTATAGACAGGATGAAACCTTTAATTGAACCACCTTGTCTTAGCAATTTACAATCTTTTATATGCATCCCAGATACCTTAATCTTACGAACGCAACCAATTCGTAAATTAATTTTTATTTAATTTAATTTATCCACAATTTTTCTGTTTCTAGCATTATGAATTAACTTTTCTATGTGGCACAATGTGTTTGTCCTTTATTGCGCGCCACTTGTGACCAATTTAACAGAACACGTAATCAGCTCAAATAGATCTACATAAACCATATCCCCTATTCTGAATTGTCTCAATTAATTTAACAAACTGATTTTAGCTCACAATTGTGCAGCAAGCATGAACACTTCTATAGCAAAGTTCGTGTAGACTATTTTTACGTATTAACTTACTATTCATGTTGTATAATTTATTCATGATACTGTTGCAAATTACAGCTCAAAGTTGGCCCACGTTTGCTTTAATTAATATGAACAGCTACTGAGAGCTAACGCCAAATTTGGAAAAATATATAGTCATCAGTCTCATCATAATATAGGCAATATTCATGTACACAGCAAATTCACCAGTTACGCACATGTCATATTCCGGTGTCCCACTAATTGCAAGCACCACAACACCTAGCATTTACACGCTAAGATTGGTCTTTACCAACTGCTTTCAATAAAATGATTCAGTTTGCCCAGTAAGCACAAACTTACACTTGGCATCGCCTTTTGCAACCCACGTTGCAAGTTTACTCTGCAACCCTAAAACATTTCTGCATTAGTAGAGTTAACTTCATATAATGTCTTCAGCCTTAAGACTTCCAAGACAAATTGTTACATATAATATATACCGAGCCTGTAATGGGCACCAAGATTATGGTTGCCGAGTCGGTACCTGGTTCTAAAACTATGAATGTCGAATAGGTACATGACACCAACGCAATGGATCTCAAGATTGCATGTATCGACTCGGTAGTTACCATATTGTTGGTACCCTTTACAGTCTATATATATATATATATATATATATATATATATATATATATATATATATATTTATAGAGAATTGGATTTGAAGTTGCAATGTCGAAAGCTCAATAAGAAGTAACCTCTACTATTGTAGGTATACAAATTTGTATAGGAGGTTTTACTGCCTAATTGCCCTACATTCCCAAACCAAATATGTAATGGGTATAGGGCGTAATAGTGGCTTCAACTACTGAGTCGTCAGTAAGTACCGACCATATGAGCACATGACATTATATCTTCCGGTTATGCTGACTTTGTTTTATCGTTCTGGTCCTGTTTCAACTAATTTGTTACTAGGTGCGCAACACCTAATACTCAATGGCATATATTATATTTCTCCGCAAAAAAAACTGTATCTAATTGTTATATACAGTTAATATTATGTTTATAAAAAGTAAAAGTTACTTGGAATCATATCGTTAATGAAACGGCTAACAAGCAAACTCAAGCCCAGTATCAGAACATATGTGCAAATGAATAACATGTTACTTAACTGGTTTTAAACTCTGCCATACAGTACCAAGTATACTTCGCCAGAAGAAATTTTTAATTTTTTTTTCTGTTTTCATAGGTTAATATGGTAAAATAGATCAAATAAAATTACTGATATTTTGTAATCGAATTTAAACTTAATGCTCAATTTCATTGACTTTCACTAGGCCAATAGTAAATCACACTGTAGGAGGTTTTGTAGCTAATGTAAGAGGTTTGGCGGGGTAGCTATCTATTTAGTGGTGCTATACCATTCCTACATATGCCTGGTAGCTGCTGTTGAGATCCGTGCTTATGATTAGTCCCCGACCTTTTTCCGATGGGTGATGTGAGAAGGCTAAATCGAATCATCATACGTATATTGTACACAATGTTGCAAAGCAAAAACAAAATTCACTGTTAGTTCAAATTGACCGAGCTCTAGACGGCAACAAAACGATATATTGTCAACACAAGTAATTATCAAATCACAGTTAAACAAAACGGACCGTGCTCTTGACGGCAACAAAACGATATATTGTCAACACAAGTAACTATCAGGTACACAAACGTCTGAATCGTAATGAATACATGTAAATGATTGAAAATATATGATGATATAAAAAATGTCACTGGTAAATATTGTCACTGATAATTGATGGATAAAAATCGTGTAAAAACAGTCTTGAAAAAACATCACAAATAATTATTCCACTGTTTGCTAGGTTTATAAATTGATTTAGTTATATTAATCCATTGAACTATAGAATTTTTGAAAGTGATTGAAGAACATCTGATGTCCTGATGCGTGAAATCATATCTGAATGCAAAGAAAAACTATCGTACCACATATGCACTATAATCCACCGCATTTTTCCTGCGTATTGCGCGCCGGTGTGTATATTCATTAAACAAAACCCTATTAATTACAATAAAAATTGCAGTTCAAGTATAACGACACAAATTAATGGCTGACATATTGCGTAAATTAAATTCAATTTTATTTACGTTGCACCAATGAGAAAAAAGCGAAACTTGCCGTTTAACCAATAGTGTGCATGGCATGCTATTTAAGCACGGCAATTTACCATGCAAGTCATTCGTTGCAATTGCATGCTGCTTTCCGTCACGCGTGTGCGTTCTGTCGGCTCTCAATACCTACGCTGGTGATTTGATAGTTTCACCAACAATTGGCTACATCCGTGACTGATCTTGTTGCGGTATAACCAGCGAGACGAGCCAATTAATTGCAGAACCATCACGACGTTATCCACATCGTGATTACAGCTCAACCACGGGAGCGACAACTCAACCAGAGTCCACCCAAGGCTCTAGGACATCTTCACACTCTGAATAATTCAGGAGAACGCATTACCAGGCCCTCTTAAGGGCCCCCTATCAGTAACAAATCTCTATTCAGAGCACCTTAACCGAGTTTGTAACGTCGTACGGCATTTACTTGAAGCCGGGGCGTTTACAAAATTGGCGACCGCGCCAGGATATTGATTATTGTTCTGATTTTTTTGGTATAAATAAAATTGACTTCCTTTTTTATCTATTTGGGATAAAAATCGATTAAGATTTGCGTTTTATCTACGGTGATCGTGGTATTCTGGGAATTCTGTTGGGTATATATTCGTGGATTTGTGGTGAATTTTTTTGGGGGATAATTATAATAATACATTGTCATCAAAGGCCAACGGGGCCTCTGTTCATCTTTCCTACGTACAAAACGGCACCGTACGTACTCGACAGGCTCAATTGCGGATTTTTGGAAGACGTTACTTCGACGTGCTTTTGTTCTGCGCTCATTCAACTGTGGAAGCTGTTTGTGGGTAAGCGTTTCATTAAAGTATATTTATACATTTTCATATTGCTTATAAATTTATGCTTTTAAGATCCCGTAAGATTGTTAAAATGTCAGGGCGTTTACAAATTGGCGACCGCGCCAGGATATTGATTATTGTTCTGATTTTTTCGGTATAAATAAAATTGACTTCCTTTTTCATCTATTTGGGATAAAAATCGATTAAGATTTGCGTTTTATCTACCGTGATCGTGGTCTTCTGGGAATTCTGTTGGGTATATATTCGTGGATTTGTGGTGAATTTTTTTTGGGGATATAATAATAATAATACGGGGCATCTGTTCGTCTTTCCTACGTACAAAACGGCACCGTACGTACTGGACAGGCTAAATTGCGGATAATTTCAATTTTTGGAAGCAGTTACTGTTCTGCGCTCATTCAACTGTGGAAAATAATAATACATTGGCATCAAAGGCCAACGGGGCCTCTGTTCATCTTTCCTACGTACTAAACGGCACCGTACGTACTCGACAGACTCAATTGCGGATTTTTGGAAGAAGATGACTTTTGTTCTGCGCTCATTCAACTGTGGAAGCTGTTTGTGGGTAAGCGTTTCGTTAAAGTATATTTATACATTTTCATATTGCTTATAAATTTATGCTTTTAAGATCCCGTAAGATTGTTAAAATGTCAGGTCCAATTTTAGATAGTGATGTTCCTGTTTGGGATGGAGATAGTGAGCTATTCTTTATGCGCGTAGACTCCGCTTTCTCCCCGTTTCCTGATTATGACAGTCATCAAAAACTGTCGAAGGTTTTTGCTAAACTACCTTCTGAATTGCAGCGACGGATTTATCCTAAGCTTGAGGCCATTAGGAAGCTACCTAATCCCATTTTGGGCCTACAAAACGAGGTAGAATCCTTGCTTGGACCCACGGAAACTGAGCAGATAATAAACAAATATGCGCAGTTAGATATGCCAAATCTTGGCCCCATAGAAATACTGAGGGAATTACGGAAACGTTGGTATAAAACCAACATTTCTGACCATGAGGCTAAGGTTGTTTTTATTAACAATCTTCCCCAAACATTAAAACTCTTTGCCAGACAGCTCCCCAACACTCTCTCTATAGATGACTTATCTGAGAGATGTGAGTTAGAATATAGGGTTTTGGAACCCAAAGTGAATCCATCATCCTTTTCTTCACCCCCGCAAGATGATAGACTCTCCTCTTTGGAGAGAACAGTGGCGAACATGGCCAAAGTTCTAGAAGGATTGGCCATTACCAAATCCGAGCTAAATCAAGTGAATGCTCGACCAAAATTCGTTTCCAAGTCAAATTATAATGGTAGGCGGCGATCGAGATCTCCGCAATCCTTTAATAAATATGCTCCAAAGAACTGGTGTTATAACCACCAGAAGTTTTTTATGCTTGCCAAGTTTGTCTTTGTCGTTCCGAAGAATTTCCGAATGAGTGTCAATTTCCACAGCTGACGGAAAGGACAACAGACCGCAGGCACAAGGGTGCATCAGTATCGGGAAACGTCTGGCGCAGGAAGTAGAAGACCGTACTTTCTGCACATCAACAGCATCAACGGCGCTACAGGGAAGAAGCCAACTACAATCCGACATCCCTGTCGACTCTTTTCGTCCACGCCGAATTTTTCACATAGAGAACCAAATGGACAACGCCGGTCGCAATCACCAGCCTACTTGTTTGCATGACCCGGCCAAACAGCCCAACGAACTTCTGCACCTTCTTGATTTCAAAACTGGCGAAGAGTTCATCGTAGACACAGGTGCGGCAGTCTCAGTTCTCAAAGGTGATTCAATGGCCGAGATGTCGCTAGGCGTTCTTCTCGCAACAGCTACAGGCGAGCCCATACCAACATATGGCTGCCGGTACCGCACACTCAACATAGGTCTACGACGTGAATTTTCCCACAACTTCATCATTGCCAAGGTCTCACATAATATAATAGGCCTTGATTTCCTTCTAAAATTTCGGCTCATTGTTGATCTTGCCAATCAAAAGATCATCGACCCCTCCACCGGACTTGAACAAAGCTTTTGGACACTTGCCTCCGAGCGTTTGGAGTTACAGGTCATTCAGCCAACCCCAGTGCATCATTCAGCAGAGATATCAGCAGCTCTTCGAAAATACAAATCGCTTTTCGATCTTAACAAGTCAGAGCTACGAGTCTCCAACACGATGCATCATATCGTCACAGAAGGACAACCTATTGCACTCAAGAAGCGACCACTGGCTCCTGCTAAGCTGAAAGCTGCCCAAGAAGAATTCTGAAGGCTTTTGGAAGAGGGAATCATCAGACCATCGAAAAGTTCATAGGCGTCACCACTGCACTTAGTCTCTAAATCAAACGGATCTTACAGAGCCTGTGGAGACTACCGTAAGCTAAATTCAGTGACAAAATCGGATGCATATCCTATTCCAAATATCAACACTTTAAACGATCCGTTTTTGTTCTCAGTGCTGTCCTTCTTGTTGTGGATTTGACCGCATTTTTCTTGTGCGGAACAATTGATAGCACTCATAGGTCGGTAAAATCTTGAACTTCCTTCATATTCAGATGATGTAATTTTTGGCCTCCATTGATGGGTTCTCACTTGTCCCTTCTTCTTTAAGCCTTCAATTAGCTGATTGTCTGAAAATGACGTTGGATCAAGATTTTCCATTGTTCTTTGACCTAATTTTCGAACCCGAATTTCCAGGTTCATCTTCAGGGTCGACACAATACGCACAGGAGTAAAACACAACTTGTGGCAAATGTGGTATACTCATTCAAGACAGATATATTTATATTTATTTTAATATCCAAAGGTATTTTTAATTGTCTTCCTAATATCCGGTCTTCATACCTAGTCTCTAATAATCAAATGTATACAAAAAAACTTAGCCTTGTCCCCCCTCCGCGCACACAACCACCTATAAACATGTGTATTTTACTAAAGTGACATTTTATTGAATAACTATAAGCACATCTAATGGATTGACATACACGCCAATCCATGATGTTTATATTTAATTTCTGTTCCGGACGCATAGAAAGATCAACAAAATTTTGATTTCAATCCTGTAGTAATCCACACATGCCCCCAGTTTACCTAATCCCATCCAGCTTGCAATCGGTTATAGACCGAGAGATAGGTTAATAAAACTGTTGAAAGTATATATATATATATATATAATTATAATTAAGTAAATAAAATTTAAATATATATATAAATATATAAAACAATACTAATTTATTATATACATATATACATGATTTCGACACAGATATTTTGAGGAAGAAACTAATTTATACAGGATATATGTATTATTGTGTATTTGGTGGAGAGGCGATTTAGTTAGTGTAGACTCCGTATTCGATCAAAACGGTAATAATACTTTACATTCTTTCAACAGTTTTATTAACCTCTCTCTCGGTCTATAACCGATTGCAAGCTGGATGGGATTAGGTAAACTGGGGGCATGTGTGGATTACTGCAGGATTGAAATCAAAATTTTGTTGATCTTTCTATGCGTCCGGAACAGAAATTAAATATAGATATCAGTGATAGGCGTGTATGTCAATCCATTAGGTGTGCTTATAGTTATTCAATAAATGTCACTTTAGTAAAATACACATGTTTATAGGTAGTTGTGTGCGCAAAGGGGGACAGGGATAAGTTTTTGTATACATTTGCGTATTAGAGACTAGGCATGAAGACCGCATATTAGGAAGACAATTAAAAATACTTTTAGAATTAAAATAGATATAAATATATCTGTCTTGAATGCGGATACAAAATTTGTCACAAGTTGTGTTTTACTCCTGTACGTATTGTGTCAACCCTGAAGATGAGACTGGAAATGAGGTCTCGAAATATAGGACAATGAACAATGGAAAATCTTGATCTAACGTCATTTTCAGACAATCAGCTAATTGAAGGCTTAAAGAAGAAGGGACAAGTGAGAACCCATCAATTGAGGCCAAAAATTACATCATCTGAAGATGAAGGAAGTTCAAGATTTTACCGACCTATGAGTGCTATCAATTGTCCCGCACAAGAAAAATGCGGACAAATCCACAATAAATAGAATATGTCCAGAAATACACAAAGAAATACAAATTGTTCATGTCATAGAATTACTGTGAGTTCTTTCAAGCTATATGCCAAATTGTATTTAGTTATATAATTAAACGAAAATTTGTGATAACAATTACTTTTAATCATGTTTGCGATCTTGATATTAGCACGTGACCCATTATGTACATAAATTTATCATAATAAACTAAGCATTGTATAGTGTAGAAAAAGCAATTTATCCAGTTAACCGGTTACGTCCATATTGGGAACTCATCACGTACTATCCATAATTTTCCGCGGACAATGCTCAAACCTGGACACGTTTGTTCGTGAGAAACTCTTGACAGTACGCGATGTGTTCCTAATAATGACGAGACCGATCTATTGGATGAACTGCTTTTTCTAAATTTTACAATACTTAGTTTATATCGACAAATGTATGTACATAATGAGTCAGGTGTTTATATCAAAATCGCAACCCTGTTTAAACGTAATTTTTTAGTTATGATTGTTCAATTTTCAGAAGTGCCATTGAGATTTAAACCAACGACACGTCACCTAGCAATCAAATTATAATGAAATATTTACCAATAGTGTATGGTTTACGGGTATCCATCGAGACAAAATGGGGAATATATTTAATGTTTGAATAAATGAGCATGACAAATTGAATTCGATGAAATCAAATGGTAAAATGGAGGTATTTAATTTGTGAAACCAGCAGGATTAAATCAAAATGAGATGGCTGAGGCAAGTCAAACACAGGTTGTTGAGGACGGGCGAAACACTGTGTACTGTAGCATAAATATAAAATTTCATTTTTAAGCCGGGATTTATGAGTAAGATTTATCGTAAAATTTTATTGAAGTAAATACAATTTCTATGTTGATGTATTCTTTGATAAACTACTACTATTCGTCGAAATTAATTTGAACTGTGACCAGCGAACATTTGAATCCGCTAAGCAAACGGGAAATGTGTGTAAACCATAGGTTTAGGACGATAGCTTTAGTTAGTCCACCACAGTTATGAACATTTGCCCTTAGTGGTAACATTTAAACCAGCTTTAGTTCTTAAGCTGGAGCAATGTTGTCGTGTCACGATTGTTTACATTAGACTACATGGATGAAATATTCCAAGCAAACAAGAAACAGTTCTCATTACAAAGAACAAAGTGCTATTAAATACAATGCGATTGGTGTTTACTTCAAGTGCGTTGCAGCTGGCGGTAGTTTTGTTATGTTGTTCGATGACTGGTTAAATACAATGAGATTGGTGTTTACTTCAAGCACGCAAACTTGATTTAAAGAATTGTTACCACCACCCGCGCAATCAATTATTGTTTAAAGTGGTATTACTTCGGAAGCTGGGTCACCATAGGACACCAGCCTTTCGATGGAATACCAGGTATTGGGCAGTGTTGGTATTTTCAATTTCAGTGAAATTTAGAATTTTCTCAAAATCATTGTGAATAGCATTATTTGATATCTTTTTTTGTTAAAGCACTTAGAAAACAGTTGGCTGCTGACAGATTTGACGGTACCAGTTCTCATTTTTACTAGAATCACTGTCTGAGCCAACATAGTGAATGCGACCGCAGATTGTGTTATTCACAACATAATCCTGGTACTATGTTTTTAAAAATTAAAATATTATCTCTTGCAATTCTCAGCAATAAATTAGAAATGATATAAAAGGAAGTAAAACTTGAATAGACGAGAACAAACTTATACTTTCCTATTTTTTATGTTGAATTAGCTGCACAACAATTTAAATTACGCGTTGATTATACATGGTTTTTCAATTGAACGGATGAGTTCTCGTTAACTGAGTTGTATATACATGCTTCATAATTAAATTTCGCTTCAATACACAATTTGTTTCTCAATTTAAAGTATAATGGATGAAAATTTATTTAGATTTTGGTGATATGTGCGTTGTGGTTTGTGCTTTGGAGTGGGTAACCACTTCAGAATGCCTGTTAATGTTATTTGTTTTCTCATTGTATGACGAGCTTCTTATCTAAACTCAGCATACTGCCTATTCGTTTCTCGTGAAGATGCTTCCACTTGTCTTGCTTCAAGGCGCAATATTTTTCCGCCTGCTTTTCTGCATATCGAGCATTGATATTGCTATTTTTTGCTAATATTACATTTGGTAACTATTATTACACAGTTAGGGATTTATTTCTTTATCTGAATTTACGTCTTGTCTCGAATTATTCACGGCGAGTTGAATAATATGTTTTGTTGTTTGTTATACAGTGCTTGATAAACATTTCCAATTTTCTCCGACCAGATTTCGATTAAAATAAAAAAGTTGTTTATGATCACTTGGCTTCCTGTTTGGATGAAGAGATCAGTAATTGTTCATTTATTGGATAGTGGATCAACTTCTGTGGCACTGTTCATGTACTCTGGGTGTAACCGCCCTAAAGCTCGTCCAGTTTACCTACTGTCGCACGTAAATTTAAAATTATAAAATATCTGGAGTGAAGAGGCTGTTGATCTATATCTTTTGAAAAGACATTATTGTTAGACTGGCCGCGAATAGTTAGAAACAACGCATATACTCCACAAGCGCCGCAAGCCACATCTGTTCAGACGTTGCCAAACGTAACATTAGGGATAAAATTGATATCAACAAATTTAAATATTCAGATCAACAGGTAACAAACAAATGTACACCAGAGAAAGACGAGCAACACTATATTATCTGCTAAACTGTTCTTGATGTAAAAACAAATTGCAGACCTACCACGTGGTTGCGAACGACCAAATTGCCCACCAGAAGTCATACAACTAGTAGCGGCACTGCCACTGCTTGCTGGTGTTGCTGCAGCACCATCTCGCTGGGGCCACAGTACGCTAACATACCCGAAACGCATAAATGCCGCCACAAGATCATCGCTTGAACTATCCCATGGCACACCACCAAGAAATACTTTTCGAGAATACAACATTGACTTATAATTGCGAGTGGGTAATCGGCCTGACCAATAAAATGCGGCATCACACTTGCTGCCCACTGTACCTTAAGAAGTGCAATGATTGTCGAAGTTTTAATATGGTCAAAACTTTAAAAAAGAATCGCACATGTAATTTTGACTCAATAATTTAATTTATTAAAAAGCTAGCATAAAATATCTGGAATGATTTACTTGCTGATGTACGATACATGCTGGCTGCACGTTCAATATCCACCTCCATTGATGAGAAAACAGATCGATAAGTCATTGCCAGGCTGGCTACATCATCATTCATATCTTTGTTAGTTGACAGCAGTCTAAGGCTGCTATTGTTGCTGTTGCTGCCGGAGGACTCGCTCGCATCAATAAAATTATGCGAGGCAGAGTCGTCTAAAGGCATCGAATGAGAAGACTGAATCGCGTTCTGATTTGTTACCAATAACTGTTGGGCTTGTTGTAGCTGTTGCATTTGCACATGTGCAGCAGTAATCTGCTGATAACCGTTTGCAGCAGCAAGTGCGTGTTGATTTTGCTGCATAGTGCTTGGGCCGGAAGTAAACTGAAATTTCTGACCTGTGTGTTCCTGTTGTTGGGAAATTCCAGCCGTGTTTGATAAATTCAGTTTATTCCGATTTGATCCGGCATGCGAATTTGGCAGAAAACTAGGAGACCTTGAAGGGTTTGCCAAATCACCGACATGTGCCAACAGTAGCTGTTGCTGCTGCGGTGTCTTGAGGAAAAAATGCGAAAAAAATTGACGTTTATTTCTGTCATGATATAAATCAGATTAAACTTATATTATTTCACATAGAATCAGTTTAACATAAATTTAACATTTTATAAACGACTTATTTGTTGCCTTAATCTATTGTTTCATGGAAATTTAATAAAAGTTCCAAGCCTGATATACATACGTCAGTATAAGTTAACAAATTCAATATATCAAGTAGGCCGGCTTCGCATTTGTACGGAACTGTCCAGAATTTAACTGGGGAAAATCCGTTATGTTGAATGAATTTAATTTGCTACCTTATACATTGCTTAGTATATGCCGACGAATCAGTGATTGCTTAATGTTTCATGGTTGTTGATAGACCCAAAATTCTAGGCACAAATTTCTATTGACTAAAATTACTGTTTGAATATACAGTAGCACAAATCTGCGCACTATTGCCTAATGAAAAGAGATTTTACTCATATGATGGATACACATTAAATAAACACGAACAGTTAAACCGAGTTCGCACGTGAGGATTGTAACCTGTCCACAAAATAGACAGGTTAGGGTCAACAAGGAGCTCAACTCAACGCATAAAATTCAAGTAACTAAAAAGACAAAACGACATCGGAAATACAGCTTCCCTGTGATCCAAAGCTATATTACACCAGATTTTTGACAAAAATCAGTGGCTGCCACATGAAAACTATCTTGAGGACGAACTGATTCTGTTTTACTAGAATTTTTTATGAAGAACGTGATTAGGATAGTTTATCTCATAGGGCTTTATACACTCTCCCAACGTGCAATAAGTTCAATTATGACCAGAAGGATAAACCAAAGACAGCATGAACGGAAAGTATAATCTCATGCGCATTCGTTTCGTGCTTACTGGCGACTCATCAGTAGGAGCCGGTATTACGCCCTTTAACCACTATATATTTTGGTCAAGAATGTGGGATAATAGGGCTGGTACAATCTCGTATCACAAATGTGACAACTGATATCGATCAAGGCCAGAGTGCATGGATTTACTGGAGTAACAGATGTTCAGAATTAGTTGTAACTCTCCATTTTGGTTGAACTATAGTATACGTTGAAATCTATTATGTTGGTACAATTTACCGACTCGGAATCCATAGTGTTAGTACCATGTATCTTTTTGGTCCAATAATATTGATATCTGGTACTAGCACACTAGCCATAGTGTTGTTATCCTTTACAGACTCTGTATATGTATTATATATAGTGAGTTAGCGCTGAAGCTGCATTGTCAAGCTTCACTACTGCAGATTTACACATTCGTCTACGAGATTATACCGCCCTATTTTCCCACATACCTCACCAAATTATATAGTGGGTAAAGGGCGTAATACCGGCTCCCACTAATGAGTCGCCAGTAAGCACGAAAGGAATGTGAATGAGATAATATTTTCCGTTCATGCTGTCTTTGGTTTATCCTTCTGGTCATAATTGAACTAATTTGTTACTAGGTTCGCAACCCCTAATACATAAGAGCATTATTTATTGTGGGATATAAAACGACCAATGAGGCGAGGTGTGACATACGATTTGACATAATAGGCAAAAGCAGTCACAGCTGGTAAAAGTGTTAAAGCTTATGCGTTTGACATATTCACTTAATCTTAAATTGTTTTCTTTGGTAAACTAGAATTCGTATGTGTAAAAAATGAAATTGAAATGAATATAGTTAGAATTTGCGATCAATTGATTCTTGTCAAGTTCTCATTTAATCAGTCAGAATGTATAAAAATAAAAGAGTATTCTCGAAAAAAACCGGTTAGTATCCGCAACAAATATACATTTTGTTATTAAATTTTTTCATAAAAATACTGTGTAATATTTTATATATATATATATATATATATATATATATATATATATATATATATATATATATATCACACTTTTCAATTGACCTACCAAGTCAGCCAACATATTGCTCAACAAGGCTGTTTGCCCAATAGTAGATGCACTATTCGAGTTTTGCAAAACACCTAAAATTGATTTGGATGATGGTGAATCAGGCAATAGATTTTGCACACTGCTCTGTTCATTCGTTAGCGCCATTAAAATGTCGTCATGCGATTGGCTTTGATAGATACTGTGTGGATTAGCCAGCTGACTTGTGTGAGCCTGCTGAAAATTCTGATCGTTTTGCAACAGTAGAAGTTGAGCTAAAGTATCTGACGACAGATTTGATGCAGCCGACGTATTGCTCAAATGACCGACGCCATTTACACAGCCAATAAGTTGACTGTTATTTAAACACCGAGGCGCAGTCATACCAGTTTCATGAATAATACTTTCAAAGCTATTGTTGGCTTTCCCTTCATTAGTTTCACTTGTCTTTATTGACGAAGGAGCGCTTGTAGGTGCTAGAGTAGTAGTATCGTTCCCTGTTATGTTATTCGCGCGTAAATCTTCGGGCGGACAGTGATAGTACTCATGTGGAACGGTATTGCTGATATTCAAAACCGCAGAAGAATGACGTCGTATTGGCAAACTGTGAGCTTGGTTATGATTGAAAATGCTCGCCGGTGGTGTAGATTGTGTTTGTAAAAGGCTTTGCAAGGTAGATGGCGGATTATTCACCTGTTGTTGGGGCTGTTGATGTTGATGTTCATGATGATGATGATTTTGTTGAACTGATTGATTTTGATATTGGCGTTGTTGCTGTTGAGAATAGTGCTGATTTTGTTTTGTGATTTCCTGTCCATTGGTTTCATTAGCCAACCCTAATATTCGCCGACAAACTGTTTTAGAATTAGTACTGCAATTCTCATCAATCGGAGTGTACAAGTTCGAGTTTAGCAGCGAAAATGCAGATGGTTTCGAGTAACGATCAATCTGTAAAACAGCACGATATGTGAAAAAGCATTTAGCATGAGCATTTTTATTTGGTTTGTGTTTCAGTTTTTGTTGATATTTGTTTTATGATCCAAATATTTTAACACAAATAAATCTTTCATAAATCTGGCTTGGGCAATAATAGCGAAAAAATGCATTGCTTCGCGACATTTTTAAGTATTCAAATATAAACTTGTGCTAACTTTAAATTTAATGGTGTCTAACCCACCGGGAAATAGAAGAAACATTTTAAAAAGTACTATTTTCTCTAATTTTTTCCTGTCATTAATCAGTAAACATAAGTAGCTGTATAGTCTAAGAGCAGCGTATACAATTTAAGACCAATATCCAAGCAAGAGTTTCCTTCTTACTACAATTTACTAATGCACAACGCTGCCCAGATTGTTTAATTAATTTTGTCTATAAAGAAATTCGTGTTGAATGGCTTTATGTGTTGTTTCCATAAAATGTTGTGTAATTGCAAATATGAACTCCATATTTGTGTCAGAATGCTCTTTTAAATTTTAATGTGTCATCAGAGATCCAGTTAATCAGTAGATAAATTGTTTTCCCAGTGGAAAAGTTACAAATAGAATTAATACTCAAAATCAAAAAACCGAATACATAATAACATTTCCGGTGAAATTAATGGACGTAAACGTATGGAAACCGATAATAATAATAATTAATATTTAAAATTTTAAAGTTAAAATGTAATTTGAGATTAAGAATGGGCGCATAATGTACCTATGAAGGGGCCAAAACTATGCAACTACAAATGAAGCTAAATAAAGAAAACAGCCAGTTTCAAAAATATTTAAGTTGGCTAGTCTCTGCGACAATGCACTCAAATATATCATTGAAAACGTGAGTTCATTATTAACATAAACTTGGAGGAAATGCTTGCATCCAAATGTAACTAATGTAGCACTTAAACCTGATAACCTTCTTCGCATCATGGAGGCATAATTACAATGTAGAACTAAGTCAGAAAGTTGAATCCCTTAATTACTTGGGGCTACGACAGGCGTAGATATGTTTTAAAAATAAAAACCACTGCAAAAGTGAGACACCATAAAATATATTTCTGGGGACCTCTAAAAATCGTTAGCAGCTTATATTGTACAGCAAAGCCAAAGAGGTTGGAGCTATATTAGTTTCGACAGTTCCAAACAGGAAAGACTTCCTCGCTAGAAATGGATGATTTAAGAATCAAATAATTGAAGAAATTGGTTTAATAAAAATACCGATCTACAGATAATCTGAATTATACGTGCCTAACTGTAATGTTCTGTAGTACAAAATTGCCATTACTGTTTCTGATTACCAAATTTAGTTAAAAACTGAAATATAAATAAAGTTGGAAACTCTTTCATTATTTTAAATTTTTACGTCTTTTTCTGTGCAACCAATGCGTTTAAACTTATCTCACCTTTGAGGCATGTTGTGCTCCAGTAGGCATTATTGTCGATGCAATGCTTTGTTGAGCTGAAGTATTGGAAATCTTGTTTTCGCTTTGTGATGATGTTGCCAAGACCAAAAGCTGACTGTAAAGCGCTTTAAGTTGATCCGATTCTTGTTTTTGTAATTCGGCGCTGCTGACGACACAATCAGTCGGGTAAAAGACTGTACCAGTAGAACCGACAAAATGCTGCTGAATGTTGTCCTTACCGGCGATTGAAGTATTAGATGCGTTCAAATGAGATGTTATGTCACCTATAGCCGATTGGCGAGTTCTTGATACCATGCTGTTGCTGGTGGCAGAAATATTACTGTCAGCTTTTATATTAGATCCTTTTGAAGATGAAATAGAACATTTATTGACACCAATGCTATTTTCGTTCTCCGTATAAAGATTAATATTATTGACAGTAGAAGTGGAAACCGTTGATGTCTGATTCAGTAGACTGACTAAATCCTGGCATAGCATAGGTGAAAGAGAAGAGTTGTTAATGCTACCAGATGTAGCTGCGCTTGAAGCGTTTTGCAAGTCCAATTGAATGTGCTGTCGGTGTTGCATTTGTCGCAATTTTTGTAGTTGCAGATGAAGCAGAATTTGTTGTTGATAATTAACTGAAAGGGGTTGACACTGTGTTTGACAAACACCTGCGTACAGTTCAATAGCCTTTTCTGTGTTACGTTTGAACGATAAAAGTTCCCAATATGATCATTGAAACAGTTATTGAAACATCATAAATAGATTTATAATACACTGGGCTAAATATTATCTCATTTAAAAAAATGTAAACTGAGAACCAATCTGTGTATTAGAACTTTATTATAAAGCAGGTTTATGAACCACAGTAAAAATCTGTTTACCTGCCTTCCTGCTAATACCCTCTGAAAATTAACCGATAATAAAGACACTTCATTGAAAATACCTACAAATCATTTTCAAATTTTTATCAAAAAGTGCACTGAGGATGTTCAAGATTATAAAAAAAAACATTGATGAAATGACGCTTGGTGTACGATAGGGAGTTGACTGGTTTATTTTGTAAATTAACTAAATCAATCTAAAAAAATAAAATTTCCATAATCGGCGAACACATTGTTTACAGAAATGATAGGAAGAATTAAAAATTGAGCTGCGTATTTTGGAAGCAAATTAAATATATAAATGCGAATTTTACCTATAGAAACTTTCAAAATGTCCACAATTGCGGTCACCAATACAATGTGTTTATCCAGCTGCTGCGGAGTTAAACGGTCGTATTCGGCCTCAAGAGTTGTCAAAAATGCACTCGGTGTCTGGAGCACGCTAGCACTTTTCGGGTGTTGAATGTATTGTTTTTGTCCAGCTACCATAACATGATTTAATTCCGAGACATGCGGTTTAATCGAGAGTGCCGATAAAGCGCGTCCACGAGAAGCTGTTGAGTTTGCAGCAGAGTTAGTAAAAATGCTCCCATCAGATACAGCAGTCACTGAGTTGTTTGAGTTCACAACCGGCAAATTAATAAGACCAATGCCCCTTCGATTTAGGGGTGTTGAAGATGAGTTTAATATGCACGGGGATGCTGATGTGGGATTCATGGAACTTCCACAGCCAGTGATTGGGCGACCTATATTGTTTAATTTACCGCTTGTACCTGATGTTGATAGAAGTCGTGAAGTAACGACGTCCTGGAGGCAAGGTTTGCTTGTCTGACCATATTGTACCGTTGAAGGTATCGAATTGATTGACGATGATACAAATTGGACAGCTGTGGGTAAATGAGAGGTAGAGCCGCGCTGCTCGTTACTTTGAGCATCCGCTTTCTGATGTTCGCAAGACATCTGATGGTCAATATATTTACGTTGATTACTGGTTACGCCACTAGAAATACTTTCCGTTGAATTCCATTTGATGGCATCAATTTTCAATGTATGTTGTTTTGTTTGACTAAAGATAAAAATGGAAGTAATAGACTCATAAATACAGCATTAAGGCAACTGTGATGCAGCTAGCTTCAACTTATTCTTGTAACTTTTTTGAAACTAAAACAATAATGAAGGAATAACTTCAAAGCGATCGTTCTATCTTTATAATATTTTTAAAATATGATGGCAAAATACCTTATATTTCTGCCAGCCTGATAAATATTCTTATTTTTTGACCCAATAAGTGATCCACATCCGTTAGCAATCGGTAAGGAGCTTATTAAATCGCCGGCACTTGAACGCCTACTACTTAACCCGCTCTGCACATTTGTCCCAGAACAACCTGTTAACTCTTCAACATAGCGAGCAACAGAGGCCAAATTTTCATCTAATTTCTGAGATTCTCTATCGCGTCGCGACTGCCCACTGAAATTTGCGTACGCTTTATTTGCTAAAGATGAAGCAGCGCAACTCGATCCTGCAGCCGACAAACAGGACAAGTAATCCTCAAGTAGGATTCCAGTGCTACTAGACGAACTGTTGGCCGTGGGACAAGTTGAAACAGCATTTGCAGGCAATGCATTCCTGGAAACTGGTGATGCCTCGCTTGGTTGGAGGACTAGAGAGCTTCTATGCTTGTCAATGTACGCGGCAGGCTTGCTTGTAACAGGAATAAATAGACCGCTACTACCATCTATTAAATTAAAGAAAAAGAGGTTAAAGTTCAAACTCCAGATATTGATAGGTCCAAAATGCATAATTAAACAGCAATCGTTTAATAACAAAATACAAGCTTATGTTAAATGCCAAGTATCCCTGTCTGGAAGACAAATGACGCCTTAATGACATTAGAACAGAAAAAGTAATAAATGATTCACACATATTCACACATACACATGTATGCATGCATAAATTTTGGTGCTTACTTTAAACGAAACATAGCAGACATTAGCAAATGCCAATCATTAAATTGACTAGCTTAGTTTTTCTCGAGCACTCATCAAATATTTTACAAAATTTCGATGACCGAGGCTAGAATCACGGCGTGTTAGCTACAGAGATTTGCACTCACCTACTGAGCCAAAAAAGATGCACACTACATGCAATTTCTATATTCAGTCTGTCTTTAATGTGGAGCCTATTTCGCAGAGTTTTTGACCAAATTTTCTAACTATTAACCTCGATCTATCATCATAAGACAGGTACAATGACCTTTGGAAAAGTAATTTTGCATTAAACTATGGTAGGATTCTTTTACACTCATATTGTTAGCTTAATTAAAACATTGCATACTATAGGAAATGAAATTAATTAATTATTTGGCACTTATCAAGGGCATATTCAAATAGACGCGATCGGGTCTCTGTGTATATTCGCTCTCGAGTCTTGCATTCATACCTTTTGCTACATTAGTCGCAAACATTGCATACTGTAGAAAATGCATTTCATGAAGTGGGTCGATTTTTCATTATTAGACACTCATCAATTACATTAAAGAGTAGATACGACCAGGGCTCTAACCAGGCACATTTACTCAGTCACTGCGTCATCCAAATCGCGAACTACTCAATATTTCGTCATATATCAACTATTTTTTGGTTAGCCTTTGCTTAAGATGGAATCTATTTGGCACCAAATTCAGTACACTAGCTTGGGGCCTCAATGTATGATTTAAAGATTCCAAGGTTAATGTGCCCTGGTTCGTGTCCGACCGCGTTATTGCAGAAAGTAGCAAAGGCAATTCATCCAGTAGACCGGTTTCGTCCTTATTCAGAATTTCCCGCGACTGGTTCGAACCGGATTACATTTGCTTGTAAGACTAGAACTCATACCAATGTGCCAATATTACTGCACACTACGCGTTATTCATTGTCATAAATTGCTTAACTTTCCTCGATGTAGAACTTATTTAGTATCTCTTACAATCTGAAGTGTAAAGTAGTCCTCCTCTCATCCTCCTGATCTGTCATTACTGAACAGACAATGCTGCATGTTGAAATTATATTGTGCTAAGGTTTGGCGGCAGTTTAAGCACGAATCTAGTCTATTTGATGAATTATCTTTTGCAATGTTTAATTTATTCTGACAGCATATCAAAAGCAAAACTTTTCCTCAAAACTTTAATTCACTATAACTTCCATAGGGGGTATTGTGTATTGTATAATGACAGATCGGGGGTGGCTAGTTAAAACTTACTTCCTTACTATATTCTATCTAACATAAGCTGGTATATGATACGAAATTGCGACAGAGATATTGAAGTGGTATGGACGTCAGACTCAGAAGCAAATGTATCTCGTTTGGAAATACGGTAGCATTAAATTCCGGCAAGATCTTGACGGGTTTCCAATAGAGTTGAAACCGATCTACTTGATTTTTTTGCTATTTTTCACTAACAATATATATATATATATATATATATATATATATATATATATATATATATATATATATTAAAGTAAACTAAACTAAATAACAAGAAATGTACGGCAATTAGACCAAATATATAGTGGGTATAGGGCGTAGTAAATGAGAATTTACCTTTCGTTTAGACTGTATATGTTTTATCCTTCTAGTTCCATTTAAAATTTCTTACTAGTTTCGCAACACCTACTACCCTATTATTATATTTTCAAGCTAAATTTCGCACAATTTCCGGGTCAAACATAAACCAACTTGCACGCAACGTCAGACAAAATGCAATAAATAATGAATGAAATATAAATTTTAGTTAACATATTTTGTCGCATGCTTGATTTCACATGTTTCTTATGAAGAATTTATCTACATTTTTTATGATTAGTTGCGACTTTGGTAGATTTTAGTGGAATATAGCTTTCACCTTTTCTGTTTTTTGTTTACATTATACCTAACAAGATTAAAGAAGTTTTACTTACTCATTTGTCGCGTTAATGCGATATGCAAGTTAACATAATATTGAGTAAGTGCAATTTGTATTAACATTGATTGCTTCACAGGATGAATAATATTACAATAGCGATTTCTAACATTAATAACGCGTAAGCTGGTTAGAATTGAATTAATCCGAATGATTATACCTGTCTTAAAACGTTTAGGGCCGTGGTTATAATAGTATGTTATAGCCTTAATAAACATTGGCGCCATCTGTTCGAACCAAGCCGATGGTTCGTCTTATCATCAGTTTATTTTCATGAAGAAACCACCTAATTGTACATGGCCTTACCAAATTCCAAATTTTATTTGCAGTCTTCGTGATACAATTTAAAAATTTGAAGGCACCTATCTATCGTTTTCAAATAAAATATATTGATATGATTAAAATCCACACAAAATGGATAAATTCATTTCAAACCGGTATAAAGTTTGTATCATAGAAATATGAAAGAAATTATATTTGAGACCACTTAGTTTGAGAACTGTGGTTTTCGCTATGAAATTAATTGCCAATTAGTTTTAATCGAAATCCGGAGGTCATTATTGAAAGTGCCAGATGTTAAAAGTTGCTGTTCATTGGATACAGATATTCATGGGACACTAGTTAAATTAGCATTTAATCGACCAGTTTGTAGCAGAGTACGCTGTCAAATCACTTTTAGAGTTGCAATACCGGAGCATAACCTGGTTAATGATAATAATCTAGTAAATCCCACATAAAGGATTTTAAACACTTAAAACAGAGGCACGAACCGGTAAATAAGCAGCTATAGCCATTAACTTAAACGAAATATCTAAAACCGGTGACAGCATTATACGCAGAAATACAATTTGGTGGACACTTTAACACCACAAACTAAATGGATGAATTCGGCAGTCGACATTTAAATGACTTGAAATCTTATCAGTCAAAAACGCAAGTTTCCACTTCCGAGTAAAAATAGCAGCTATTATTTACGAATGAGTATAGAAATACATTTATATTAAATGAAAACATGAAATGTCTAGTCATAAACAGGGGCATTGACATTCAAGCGAAATTAGAGCAATGCTCTTATACAAGAAAATTACCAGAGGATAGAATAGAAGATGCTTCGAACGAAATTTTGTCGTTTGTTTCAGAACCAGAAATAACCGTGCTATTTGCAACATCTGAAGCAACTGCAGAAACGGCTACTGACACTGCAGCAACAGCATTTCTCCATGGATAATGATTGGTTTGATTACATTTTAACAGCATGCTAGTACTGTTATCCATACCTGTTAATTAATAGTTTTAATCGAAACAGGCATACAAGCAAAAGTGCTATTTGATGTTTTAAATAGTATTATATTGTTGAAAGAAGATATAAATCAAAGATTAATACTGCACAGTCCAACCAATTGCATCCATATCTGCAAACCAAACTGCCAAATAGCATTGCACACGGACGGATAGATTTCTCTTTAACGCTGGGGCTAGTGGCGAAAAAATGAAATATGTTAGTCATAATGATAGGAAATTATTTTTCAATTTGTGATCACTGAATTAATTGTAACGGTGATAATAATTCTAAATAGACTTCTGATTACAAAACTTACTTTAATAATTAATCTAAAATGGATGAACTAAGACTCAAGTAATAATGGTTAATGAAATTAAAACGTATGAAGTTAAACTTAAAGATCATAAGAAATTGACGCTGCTTTTGACATTTTAGAGAAAAACGAAGCAAAGTTAAGTGTCTCTACGCCGATAGTTTGTTGTACAACACATTAAAATATCGTTTTCCTTCTTTTTCAACTCAATGGACGTATCTAGTACTTTATATTGATATTTAGAAAAGCAAAGAGGGTTAGAATGGGCCAAAAGCGTACAAGACTTAATAAGCCAAAGTTTTGAACAAATGACTTTGGCGTTATGAAATGTATCGCTAAAAGTGGACTACCGTTATAAATCAAATGAGAAACTAATTTATAAAACGGATTGCGATGAAATTGAGAATAATAATTCACTTTCCAGTATTGGGCGAACTCTGCAGCCGGAATTATTACTTTAGTAGCTAGATGTTTTAGGCATAAATTTTATGGTGATGAAATATTCAGTGGCAATATGATTTGGTCAAGTTTGATTGCTACTACTTATATTGTTAAATTGTTGGTTTGGAGTTTTCATATTGGAAAATTAGAAGATTGAAAGAGTTTCCTTGATGCGCAACTGGAATAATTGTAATTACCTGATCTGCGTTTTGACTAACGCAGCTTTCATTGTTCCAGTAATTTTCTTTTTCTATGATATTTCGATCTTCATTACCGAAGATCTTCATCAGATGCATTTCACGAAACAAATGAAGCTTCATTTGTTTCGTGAGAGAAATCCTCTGACAACTTCGGCTCGAATCAATATCATGGAAAAGAAAATTACTGGAACAATGAAAGCTGCGTTAGTCAAAACGCAGATCAGGTAATTAAATTAAAAGATTAACTAAACAAAAGGTGGAAAATCATATTTACGCTAATTGAAACAACAAATTAGTACTAACAAAATCCAAATAGGAAATTCAGTCATCTAAATGACGGACACTTCATTTTATTATTAGACGTGGCTAATGGTTTACTTTGAAAAGGATAAAATTGTCTAACAAATAGGCAACTAGACGACTATAGATAATTTTCAAATATCATACCAAATTAGATCAAATTAGATTGTTATTTCAAAATATTACTGAAACAAATAAGTAGCAATATTTTCAACAAATACTGAATGTGTATCGTACTTTCTTGTCCCTTTTAACTGAAACAGGAAATTATACACGCTTAATAGTAATAATTTAAAACAACGCAATAACTCACAATCTAGGACTAAAAAACCGGTTTTATTTGATTAACTTATATTTTAACGGATAGTTATATAGCTTTATTTAGTAATCGTAATCCTTCCATACGGATCTACTTAACAACAAAATACCCTGATTGGATGGTATTGTATGCACGAGTAATGCCGTTTCTACGTCAGGAAGGCTCAGAGCCATTAATAAGAATTTCTTTAGATGGATTTTACCTTTGAAAAGCACCTGGCGACATGAAAATTGTAGTTATAACTGAGAGAAATGAATATTATGCTCCAAACTTACTTTTAATACTGAGTTTATCCTAACATTGAAAATAAGTATGCATTCAAAACATAGCAATAAAT